>APFE031706575.1:0-73861 GCA_000404065.3 Pinus taeda
CTTTGAGGTTGGGAGGCCCACCTTCAAACATACAATCATCACAAATGGGCGAGGAGCCACAACCCTAGCTCAAGTGGCAGAGATAGTGGAATATCAAGCTATCTGGTGGCTGCAAGGTTGCTGGCAGTCAGTTGAGGACTCTCTTTCCACTAAATCCCCCCACCAATCCATGCCCAAAGGTGTCCATGATAAAATTACCCAACTATACTAATGAAAAGCCATACCTTTGAGGTTGGGAGGCCCACCTTCAAACATACAATCATCACAAATGGGCGAGGAGCCACAACCCTAGCTCAAGTGGCGGAGATAGTGGAATATCAAGCTATCTGGTGGCTGCAAGGTTGCTGGCAGTCAGTTGAGGACCATCTAGGAGAAAAAAAATCTCATATGATACCACCCATGAATGGTGGGTAACATCTGACTCCAACTAAGACATGAGCTTTTCGGAAGAGTGCACGAACGTACACGAACAGGAGGTAATGAGAACACCAGCAATCTATTGGGGCCACACCTGTTATCTGCACATATAAAAGATCAAGCAAATGGTGCAACATGTTGTTGTGGTGTCATACGATAACCCATGCTTAGTATTAGGCCATAAAATCAACAAGAAAATAAAACTTTATTCTAAATGCAGATAGTCTATCATGACAATATCATATGATGTTAGTTCTAATGAGAAAATTAACATGCAACACATCCTACCCTAACATGCATATGATACAATGTCAAGTGCCCTCAGGGTACTACTCCTTAAGGAGCTGCCCATTCACAAGAAGAGGAACAAACTCTCCATCAAGAGTTTCTAAATGGTAAGAATTTTTGCTCGCTATGTCAGATATCTTGAAGGGGCCTATCCACAAGTTATCCCATTTCTTATGCATGTCAGGGTTCTCCCTTCTTTTATCCCACAAAAGCACTAGGTCATCGAGTTTAAAGGCCTTATTTGAGACGTGCTTTTCAAAAGTAGCCTTCATTTTATCGTGATTGTGGCCAAGTTGATCAAGGGCTTTCCTTCTATTTTCATCAGCCTCAACAAGTTGGTCAATGCAGGCTTGAATAGCGTCTTGTTGGTCAAGGAAAACTTTTAGGCATTCAAGGGTGGGCGACTGGAGTGGGATAGGTAATTTGGCTTTAGCACCGTAGACTAATTGAAAAGGACTAAATTCAGTTGATGCCTTTACAGTGATTGAGTCAGCCCATAGAGCATACTTAATCTTGCTATCCCAATTCCTTTTATTTTCCCCAACTGTACGCTTGATTATCTTTATGAAGTTCTTATTGCTCGATTCAGCTTGGCCATTTCCTTGAGGGTAATAGTTAGATGAATGTGACAATATTATACCATATTTATTACACAGGGATGTCAAAGCCAAGGAATCAAATGCCTTAACATTGTCAGTAACAATTTTGGCAGGAACACCGAACCTAGTAATAATTTTGTTCTCAAGGAAATACATGACTACTTGGTTGGTTGCTTTCTTAGTTGGTATGACCTCAACCCATTTTGTGAAATAATCAGTGGCTGTGAGAATCCATTTCTGTCCATGGCTAGAGTTATCCTTGAATTCACCAATGAAATCAAGGCCCCACTGTTGGAATGGTGCATCTACAACAACATTTCTTAAAGGCTTGGCAGTAAGTTGTTGTTTCCTAGTAAATAATTGATAGGGTTGGCATCATTTTACAAAGTTCAATGTATTAGCAAAGATGGTCAGCTAATAATAACCAGCTCTCAAGATTTTGTGAGTGGTAATCTTTGTGACATAATGTCCTCCACAAAATCCAACGTGGATTTCTTCCATTAGTTTCTCAGACTCTTCCTTACTGACACATTGAAGGATCACTCCATCAGGACTCATCCAACACAAGCCATCTTGGGTCAGACAAAACTTAGATTCTTTCAATCTCAGGGCTCTTCTTTTGTGATCAGTGAGGTGAAGGGTAGCTGACAAGTTGCGCAAATAATAGATGATGTCCTTAAGGCTTATACCAATCATCTCCTTCCAGTTCAATAGAGGTGGCACATACCTGCTCTTCTTCTCCTTCTCGAATGGCTTCGTTGTTATTTTCAGTCAACATCTCAGCCAAGCCTTAACCCTTGAGGATTTTATTAGTGTGGATATCAAGGTCATATTCATGTATTTTGGCTACCCACTTCCCCCTAGATCCAAGGCAATCTGTTTCTGTTAACACATCTTTCACAGCAAGGCAAGGGACAAGGGCGTAGCCTTACTTTTCAATGATAGTGTACCTTGTCTCAACATCCCGAAGTGGTTTACTCATGAAGGTTAGTGGTCTTTCTCTTCCTTCGTCATCCTTTTGCATGAGTATACTAGTGATAGTATCTTTAGAAATAAATGAGTACATAATGAAATCGTTGGCATAATCATGGTTGGCTAGGACAAGGTCAAAAGCAATTCTTTCTTTGATTTCTTTGAAAGCATTATTCTTAGTATCGTCCCATATGTATGGGGTGTCTTTCTTCAAGAGGTTGTTTATAGGTTTGACGATTTCTGCAAACTTCGGTAAGAAGCTTCTCACGAAATTGATTTTACCAGAATGATCTTAAGGCATCTTTGTCCGTCGGTGAAGGTATGATCTTGATCAATTGGATTCTCTCAGGGTCAATGCTAATTCTATCTTTGGATACCACATGCCCAAGCAATTTCCCTTTAGACCCCAAAGACAAACTTCTTGGGATTGAGGGATATGTTGTACTGCCTACATTTTTCGAATACCTTTCTCAAGTGCTTACAATGATCCTTCCTTTCTTTGGAAGCCACAGTTAACTCATCCTAGTATATTTCCATGATCTTCCCAACTAGGTCTCTAAAGGAAAAATCCATGGCTCTTTCGAAAATGGATCGGGCATTAAGCAAACCAAATGGCATCCTAAGGTACATGTAAGTTCCCCATGGTGTGGTAAAGGCAGTTTTCAAACGATCTTCCTCATTTACAATAACTTGGTTGTACCTAGAAAAACCATCAAGAAATGACATCATTTGTGACCCAATTATTCTTTACAAGAGGTTTTCCATGTTTGGTAATAGGTAGTTATCCTTTAGGCACACCTAGTTAAGATCTCTAAAATCGATGCACATTCTAATGTTCCCAGTGTTTTTGCGGGTGATCATGGGGTTAGAAATCCAAGATGAATGCTGTATTCGATCAATAATTCTAGCGTCAACCATCTTTTGAAGTTCCTCTTTGACTAGGGGAGCAAGCTTGGGATTCATTCGCCTTAACTTTTGTCGAACAAGCTTGGCTCCTTCCTTGAGAGGGATGGTGTGTTGTATGATCTCAGGGTTGTAGGCTTTGAGGTCATCGTAAGACCAAGCGAACATATCCTTGAATTTCCTTAGAAGTTTTCCAATTTCATCCTTCTCTTCTTTGGACAATCTTTCCCAATTTTAACCATTTGAGCGGAGGTCTCTGATCCAAGGTTGACTTCTATCGTATCAGATGAATCATAGGTGTTAGGCACAGTTATGTTACGATCATCCCTATTGAAATGTTGCTCGTTGATAAGGTCCTCCCTCCTTTTGGATAGTTCTTCATGATTTTGGAGGAAGTTGTTTATCTCCTTGTCATTTTCATATACGGGCCAATGGTCTTCGTAGTCAGGAATAGAAGGTCTGTAAATGGTGTCAATCACACATCTATCTAGCTTTAAAGTATCATTGTCAACTATCAAGGAGGTGGATGTTTCCACAGCCAGGGCATTGGCCACACAATTAAAGGATCGGGAAAGGGCTCAGAAGGAAACTCTTTGAAGCCCTTGATCATGTGAGTGATTATTTCCCTATATGGTTTCAATCTTTCGTGTTTGGTGTTGAAGGTCCCTCTTATTTGTGAAACAACCAAGTCAGAATCCCCTATTATTAGCAAATGTTGAATTTTCCTTGTTTGTGCAGCCTCAAGTCCTAATAATAAGGCTTCATATTCAGCGATATTATTAGTACATTCAAATTGGAGTCTTAAGGCAAACATCAAATATTCCTCAGATGGAGAAATGATAACAATACCAGCCCCAACACCCGACTTAGAATGAGCTCCATCAAAATACATTATCCAAATTCCTTGAGGAGGTGGGGCTCTAACAAGCTCAGTTTTAAAGGTCCTCCATTCCCCGAGCTCGACATTTTCTTCTTTAAAGTCCTCGTCGAGATTTGAAGAAGCACTCATGGGGGTGGAAAATTCATGCCTAGGAATGGATTGATAGGAATTCTCACTCATAGGGAGATATACACAAGATTTTTCTTCGTTTACGCAGAGTCTCAGATTCTCAATTAATAGCTTGGATACAATCATTCCCATGTTGGATTCATCTCTACTATGACTATGTTTATGGTGAACCTTTTTTTAGGATACATATAGAAAAACAATTCCTCCCCTTCCACTGCCCCCAGTACCTTGACTTCTTCGAAATTTAGGACGAACTTATTGGTGCATTCTTTAGAAAATTTTAGTTCAAGCTTTTTCATTATACTTAAGGGCGTGATGTGAATAGGGCTTCCAAAATTCAAGATGCAATTCCTCAAGGTGTGACCATTGATACCTATGGCTATGTAAAAGGGATCATTCATATCGAAGGCTAACCTTAAGGGAAGACTCAAGGTAGCTTGATCTAGGGTTTTTTCTTTATACCCTTTCCTTTTTCCCTTGCTAATTTTAGGCAATGCTTTCTTCTTAGAAGGGGGTGAGTACTCACTTCCCATGGGGATGTCAGGGTCATCAATTTGCACTAGGTTAATGGATGTTTCCTTCATTGCTTGGTCAAGGTCAAAGGTAATGCTTTGGGCTTGGAAAAGGTTGGTGGGCTTCTTATTTCTAACATCCAAGGCCAATTTCCCAGTGAATGGGTTGAAGTCTGCAGCTATATCACCTCCTTTGGGGGGCTCAGTTCTTGGGCAATCGAATGGATCATCATGTTGAATTTTTGGTTGAATTCTGCAATGGATTCATTGTCACCCTTTTTACTAGATAGGAGGCCCTTGTACAATTCAACTACATCCCTTTCGTGACACCATTTCTTCTTAAATGCCCTAGCAAAATCACTCCAAGAAGAAATGGAGGATGTGGGTAAGGACTTCCAAGAGCATCACCTTCCAGAGTCATGGCGAAGGAGATCATGCGGATGCATTCACTATAGGATGGATCACAAACCTGATATTCGAAATTTGTGAGATGCTCTTGGGGATTCTCCTTTCGATTGAATTTTGGCCTATCTGGATCTTCAAGGGGAGGACAAGAAGGGCCCCAAGAACATTGGAAAAGTTAAAAGGAACGAATAAATCGTGCTTATGCTTTCTTTTAATGAGTACCTTGTCAAAGAATGGAGTGTGAGGCGTTTTATTATTTCTCCGGTGGTATGTTAATATTTCGGGATTCTCCATTCTAAGAAAGGTGTTGTGGAGTCGCCAAAGGAATAGCTATATTGACGTTAGAGAATCAATTCCTCAATGATTCACTAAGGAGGTAGACTTGCTTCCTCCACGGCAATGGCACAAAAAATGTTATCGCTCAAACTAGCAAGGGTCCTAGGAGGGGATCTTATAAAGAAACTACTAGTTCGAGGGGCAACAATAGAGCAGTAGCCCATTGTCACCTCAGCTAAGGCTCCCTGCTCTTTACAAAGTTTCACCGATGGGAGGAATCCTAGTATCAGAGAAATCATGTTAGGCCCCTATACTACTAGTGTAACCCCTTATTGTTATTAGTACAACCCCCTTATTATATTGTTGTGCCCATGTAATCCCCATATTGTTATTATTGTGCCCTATAGAAGCCCACTATTGTTATTATTGTGCCCTTACATTATTATTGTTATGTCGGCTCTAATTATATTATGACCCCTTAGACTCCTATCTATAGAAAGGAGGTCTTGTCATTTCTATCATCAAAGAATCATTCATTTGTGTAATGTACGGGAGGTTGCCCCCTCGAAGAGGCTGAATTATAAGGCGTTGATCTATCTTTTCTATCTTTTTGTGAGCTGGTTTCATAACAAATCATGAGGATTAATGGCCCAACGAATGGTTAGACAATGATTCCAAGAGAATATTCACAAGAGAGACTCAAGTAAATAGCTTTCTTGCTTGAAAAGAAACGTGATCGGCTCTCTACGAAGGTCTAAGAGAACACTTGGGCCTAGGGTCGGAGGATATGCCTTGACAAGGAGCTTCCTAGGCTTAAGGATCCTTGAGAGGAAATGGATTCTATGTAATCCTTGTGGAATTTGAGTTCTAAAGTTGTGCGACCTGAAAGAACCCAAGTGGACCCAAACTAAATCAAGGGTGTGGAGTTGATCAACCAAGGAGGGTCTTGATCAACCAAGGAGGGAAGAGAATGGGATCAAAGGACCAATTTTCTTTTGAGAGTTGAATGCAATGATCCAAATGAGGACACTAACCCAAAATCAACCTAAGGCAAGAAATGGTCTTGTAACTAGGGCTTGCTATACTTTCGGATTCCACCGTCAGATTTCCATGAAATTTGGAGAACCTCTGGAGAAAACCGCAGTGTAGTAGTGGGGCCCAAAATCGAGGTGTTTGGATGGCGATAAATGTTGCTTTGGGGTAGCATCCGATGTGCTCTAGCCACGAAAATTGGTGGAGAGGCTACAGCACATGAGATCTCCAATACCCAACAATGGTTTGGGCAGATTCTAAGTAGTTTGGGAGATATTAGAATAATTTATATTTTTAATGGAGTCCCTAGTCTAAACTTAAGGAAAATAAAATATTAATGTGAATTAATATAAAACTGTGTTAAAAGGGTTCCAAAGTCATGGATCAAGCCAGAGTTAATCTTAGTCATTGATTAGGGACTTAATCTCGGTCATTGAGTTGTCAACGAGAAAAGTATAAGAGGAGGCTTGAGGGTCACTTGGAGAACACACCGAGTTGATCAAGAATTCAATTTTCTAGGGCAGGGCTTGCTGAGGAAATCGAAGGAGTGATCAAAGTTGCAGCTGAGGGGCAATGAATACAGAAGCAAAGAGGCAAAGAGGGTACCGAGAGCATCAGCGCATAAGCCAGGAGAGAGAGACGCAGAGCCAGCTAGAGCCCACATAGAGCCAGTCAGGGCCCATGCAGAGGCAGCCACGAGTTGCGCAGTGCCAGAGAGAGCTAGCGTGGGTTACACAAAGGCTCTAGAGACTGACGCAGTGCTTCCAGAGGTTGACGCAAGGCGAGCTGGGGTGACGCTGGGCTGACACTAGGCCAGAGAGGCTGACGCAGTCCCTAGAGGCAGACGCTGGAGATTTCTTGGGGCAAATTGGAGGTGAGAGCTGTGGGATTGTTCATCTGGGGTTTTAGCCGAAATATCTGTCTCCCACTGAGAGCTGCTACTGCCCAGATCATTCTCTGTTGGGTGAGCCGGTTTGGCACCCAGATTGTATTCAGAAACTGCTTAATAAAAAAACCCTTAGATAGCTGCACTGGTTTTCCCACATTGGATTTCTCCGGGGACATCAGTCCAAAATAACAGTGTCACTTGTGTGCTTGTTTTTCCTTCAGTTGATGATCTGTAATGTGTTGAGCATGTAATTGTATTTATTTTCAGTATTTACATGGTAAATAACTTGTTAATTAAACAGAACAAGTAGGCAAAAATAAATCAGAAAGTACATGAAGGATTTCTAACAGTTAGAAATTCCAACATGGTATCAGAGGGTGGTTACAGATCACAGGAGAACTGAGGGCATCAACCGAGTAGAGCAACAGCAGCAGAAACAGTTGTCCCGAGTGATGGAAGTTGTTCCTAGCAGAGAAGCAGCAAGGGAGGGGTGACGCAGTGCCTATGTCATCAAGTTTGAGCCGGGAGGAGGATTAGCATAGTGGCAGAAGGGCACAGACCTAACCTACGCAGTGCCCGATCATCTTTCTCAGTCAAGAAGGATTGACCCCTGTGGCCAAGAGGTGTGGATTTTGTTGGTGCTAGGATTGCGCAGAGCCTAGAAGCTCTAACCTTCAGTTTGTTGAGGCATAGGAGGTTGTGAGTAAGTTGCGGAGTGAAGCTGGTGGAGTACTGTGGTCAGAACAATACTTAACAGGGCAAGACCAAGGAGGAGGGAGTCGCTGCCGAGGATTTCTAGCCAAGAAATCTGGATCAGTGGTGCAACTGCACTAACAATCACAGTGGGGGCATACTGACATTGGCAGAGGGGTTTCCAGGAGGGAAATCGAGGCTCAGAGGGAGTCACACCAAGAACTTCCAGAAGGGAAGTAGAGGAGCAGTGAAATGTCAATGAACGAGTTAAGAGACTAGGACAGACTGGACAGAGCCTCAAACTTCGTAGTCTGGAAGGCCAAAATATTGTCTGTTCTAGACAGGAATCGTCTCAAGCACTTCGCCTTGAAGACGATAGCGATCCCAATTGACCCGATTGAGAACAACAAGTACGAGGAAGCAATGGCGAGGGCCAAGAGCATCATCCTTGACGGGGTCAAGGACCATATAGTACCATATATCGCCGAAAAGGAAACGACAAATGCGATGTGGGAGGCCCTGATGAAATTGTATCAGCATACTTCCGTGCAAAGGAAGATGCTACTAGAAAATTAGTTGTGGTCATACCTAATGGAGAAGGGAGAACAAATCGACACCTTCCTCGGTCGATTGAAGGAGATTGGGATCAGTTGACTTTTATAGGGGCCACGTCGGATCAAGAATTGATGATGAGGACAGCCCTGAACGCAGTCTCAGAACACTGGGAGGTGTTTGTCCAGAGCATACTGGGCAAGTCAAACCTTCCAGATTGAGAGGAACTGTGGGCAGCTCTTCACCAAGAAGAGATCAGAAGGCTGACCAAGGCAGGAAGCAGCGGCAAGGGGGTCAGAATCAAGAAGGAAGAAGAGGAGGATGTTACCCTAGCATCTGAGGGAAAGCAGGAGAAACGGAAGAAGAAGGACCTCTCTAAGGTCAAATGCTTCCACTGTGGGGAACTGGGTCACTATGCGAGCCAGTGTCCGAGGAAGAAGAGCAAGGGAGAGGCTTCCAAGACCAAGGCAGTGCTAGCAAGGGCGGAGAAGGAAATAGAGACAGATGATGAATGTGCCATGAGTGCTCACACGCCACTTGAGAGGAAATGGGGAGACATCGAGCTGTAGTTAGATGGACTACAGGCGATGAGGGGCAGGATCCTCGAGGTACCCAGCCTCTTGGATTATACCTTGCTACAAAAGCCCCGAACAGGAGTAGCAGTACTAGCAGATGTCAGTAGAGATGGATGCGGATCGAGTGACAAAGGGAGCTACAATGCAGGATTCCCAAGACAGCGTGAGGCAGTAGTGCGAGATGCATGGAGTTGTTGCAGCAGCGTAGAGGTCAGAGAAGGGGCACTTGTCAGCGACAGAGGGAATTTCAGCATCGAGGGTGTCTCTAGCCCGACAAAGATGTCAGAGTTGGGAGATCAGTTACTTACTTCTCAGTAATTGAGTTGCAGTGCAGCAGTTAGCAGTGGCAGTGCTATGGGTAGCACGATGCAACATGATGAGAGGGGTTGTTGTACATATGCAGCGGTGGCAGTGGCAGGGCCATGGGTAGCAGTACATGATGCAGCAATACAAAGGATGTTGGGCAACAGGCCTAGCATCAATACCAGGACCGATGTCGGATGATGAAGGTGATGCTCATTGAAGAGTATTACTAGAGCCAATGTTTTTAAAACTGAAACCGGTGTCCGGACCGGTCCACCTAATGAACCGATTTATCGACCAAAACCGGTCGAACCGGGACTGTTAGGTCTAAACAAACCGATTTTAAAAAAATACATTAAATAATTAATTTTTAATGAAAGAAAACTATTTTTAAGATTTAAAACCATGATTCCAAGCCAATAGAGACAAATATGCAAAGTTTGCTCATTTATATACCATGTAAAGGTGAATATATCAAAATGGCACCGAGTGCAATACATATCATCGACAAAATAGTAAAATACATAAGCAATGACTCAAATAAACAATTTCTTTGGTTTGCAATTTTATTGCCATAAAAAACCCCTTTATCTTGCACTAAATCACCACGATGAAAAGATATGGTTGTTCATTAATAATGAAAAATGGTTCACATGCCTCCACCATGTTTGGCTCTCTGAGATCATCAAAGATAGACCCTACAATGTTTTCTTTGTGCTTCATGAGATGGTCTTTGACGCTGATTGGAATTGGAGTAACTGAATATGCCAATTAGACATTTCTCTATTAAACTCTCAATATCCATGTCAGGGATAGGATCTCCACAAACAAACCAGTAATACAAATGCCATCTATGCCTTACAATCAAAAAAGTGTCCAAATCCTCATCCTCTTGGCCGCCATGCTCTTCATTACATGAGGGAACGATAACACCTAAAAGGTTTTCATCTTCAGGGTTCTTCTACAAAATATACCCTCACCAAATCATTGAAAGAATCATTACTAAATTCAAAAACTTGGAAGGGAATATGACTTACCAAACCCTTGCCTTCATGCAAGTGTATCTCATCATCACAATGTGCTTCATTTGAGACATGATGGTATGCATACTATTTAATAGAAACATGGGGTGCTACAACAAGGACTTCATCACACTTTTCTTCCTTGGATCTGAAAGCTCATGCATATATGGTTCAAGTGATGAGAGAGAATGTTGGTCATCCTCATACAATTCATTTCCAAGCTTCCAATCATCTAGCACGCCATACTTTTCTTTGATATATTTAGCCAAGGGCATACATGCATCATATTTCTTATTGATCCAACCAAGAGACACAAGGAAGGGTTATTCTCAAATGCAAGAATGCAGATTCCAAACAAAAGTCCCTACTAATATATCCAGGCATACCAGATTCAAAAGTATGAAATGAAAAGGAATAAAATCCATAGCTATAGAATATCCCTACTGATATTCTATAGCTTGCCAGCTTGTGAACAGAGCCTAAAACTCAACACTAGATAGAAACCAAAGTTGACCACAGCATCTCATAAAATTTCATAGGAACTGACCTGATTGAGACATGTAAAATTCCAAACTGACCACTTAATCTACATGCTCCAAACGTTGCCCTATCCCTTCGCTACCATCATTTATCACACCCTCAAGCAAGACACGTTTAGAAGGTGACTCCAACAAAAATCTACAATAGCCTTCTTTGTTGCCATCTACCAAACATGCATATGAAGTATTACACAAAAATTCAGATCTGAAATAATAGACCAGCTCATGATTCAGGGTTTGCTGTTGTCTTCCAATATGCTGAAATTTCTGAAATGAATCATTGATTGAAAACACTATTGTCCAAACAAATTGCAGCCCCAAAGACATCTTCTAGCTGAATTTTTATGCATAAATTCGTCAAGAGCTAATGATATTAAGGACGGGAAAATTCATGCAATTTTATTGCCATAGAAAAGCTCGTTATCTTGCACTAAATCACCCTGATGAATTTAAGATATGGTTGTTCATTAATAATAAAAAATGGTTCACCTGCCTCCACCATGTTTGGCTCTCTAAGATCAACAAAGATAGACCCTACAATGTTTTCGCTGTGCTTCATGAGATGGTCTTCGATGCTGATAGGAATTGGAGTAATTAAGTATGCCAATTACATATTTCTCTATTAAACTCTCAATATCCATGTCAGAGATAGGATCCCCACAAACAAACCAGCAATACAAATGGTGGAGGTTGACATGGCAGGTAACTGGCCGGTTTAGGACTGAACCAGCCGATTTCGTCCTAAACAGGCTGGTTAGGACCAAAAATCGGCCAAAGCACCTTCCTGACTAGGTTTTTTAGCCGGTTCCAACAAGTGGCCTTGCTAACCGGCTGGTTTGACCGGTTACCGGTTAGGACTGACCAGTTTTAAAAACACTGACTAGAGCATGGTCTTCGCTAAGAGGGAGTGTTGATTTGGGGTGGCATCAGATGTGCTCTAGCCACGAAATTTGGTGGACAGGCTAAAGCACATGAAATCTCCAATACCCAGAAATGGTTTGGTAAATTCTAACGAGTTTGGGAGATATTAAAATAATTAATATTTTTAATGGAGTTCCTAAGTCTAAACTTAGGAAAAATAAAATATTAATGGGTATTAATATAAAAGTAGGTTCGAAGGTTCCAAAAGTCATGGATCAAGCCAGAGTTAATCTTAGCTGTTGATTAGGGAGTTAATCTCAGCCATTGAATTGTCAATGAGAAAAGTATAAGAGGAGGTTTGAGGTCACTTGGAGAATACACCGAGTTGATCAAGAATTCGATTTTCTGAGGCAGGGTTGCTGAGGAGATCGAAGGAGTGATCAGAGTTGCAGATGAGGGGCAGTGAATACAGAAGTAGAGAGGCAGAGATAGTACCGAGAGGATCAGCACAGAAGCCGGGAGAGAGGGACACAGAGCAAGCCATAGGTTCACACAGAGCCAGCCAGGGCTCACGCAAAGGCAGCCAGGAGCTGCGTAGTGCCTCAGAGAGCCAGCATGGGTGGCGCAGAGGCTCTAAGGGCTGACGTAGTGCCTCCAAAGGCTGACGCAGGGCGAGCTACGGGAACGCTGGGCCAAAGAGGCTGATGCAGTCCCTAGAGGTAGACGCAGGAGATTTCGTGGGGCAGATTGGAGCTGAGAGCTGTGGGATTGTTCATCAGGGGTTTTAGCCGGAATATCTGTCTCCGACTGAGAGGTACTATTGTCGAGATCATTCTCTGTTGGGTGAGTCGGTTTGGCACCCAAATTGTATTCGAAAACTGCATAATAAAAAAACCCTCAGATAGTTGCACCGGTTTTCCCACATTGGGTTTTTCCGGGGACATTAGTCCAAAAACAACGGTGTCACTTGTGTGCTTGTTTTTCCTTCAGTTGATGATCTATAATGTGTTGAGCATGTAATTGTATTTATTTTCAGTATTTACATGGTAAATAAGTTGTTAATTAAACAGAGCAAGTAGGCAAAAATAAATCAGAAAGTACATGAAGGATTTCTAACAATTAGACTTAGAAATTCCAACAATAAAGGAACTCGATTGATAACCTAGATGACCTATTGGGGCTACACCTAGAAGTAGAGGAAGAAGGCGACAAAAATAATATTTTAAGTGACCACCATTGGTTGGATCAATGCCTTGCCTTTGGGGGAGATGGAGTCAAGGTGAATTTGTGATTTGGGGAAACTATACCCAATCAAGGAGACTTCAAGGCAACTTTTGCATCGCAATTAGGGCATGAGAGCAGCTACCAAAAGATTTTATATTTCGATGTGCAATAAATGATGACTTATCAAGGTGTATTCAATGGAAATTAATCTCTAGGAACATTCATTCATTATACATGACACATGTAACATATGCAGCACTATAATAGATAAAAAAAATTCACAATTTCGCATAAATTAGAGGCAATTTCAGACCTGTGTAGCAAAAATCCCAACAACATTCATGTGACAAGATAAATGTAAAGAATAGACATGAAAACAGCACTTTCATGTACAACAAGTATATCCAATCATCAAATCAAGACAAATTTGAAGCTTCAAGATCAAGAGAATAGTATCCAAACATCAAAATTCATCCATGAAACCAAACTCATCCTCCAAAAGGGAATGTGAAATCCTCACAAAACCTACTAATCCCAAACAAGTGATGATGAGAGGAATGAATGGACCTCTCATCAATATATATATCCTCTCTAAGAACTTCGATTTGCCTAATTAGGCCTAATTAAACCCAAAATAATAAAATAATGTGCAATAATAACATCCCTTGGTGACAAGCCCACCAAGATAGCTCAATAACATAAAATAGGCCTCCCAAGAGGGCAGCGTAATCAATATAATGAGTCGTTGGGCCATTAAGAAGGCCTAGTGAAGTCCAAAGTGTGCCATGGTGAGAGAATGGACTCCAAACATAGTGGACAAGGGATTGGCCCTTCGATATCCAAGCAAGTCATATGTGATGTCCCCAAGTGGGTGTGGGGGTAATATGAAATCCTCATGGGTCTTCAAGTGGATCGATGATGCCTATAAACTATCTGTAAGGGCTAGGATGATGATAGAAGCCCTCCCTCTATCTCCTGCAGTGAGACACATCCTCATCTGGACCATCGAATCTCTGCCAAGTGTCTGGTACAAGTCTGAAGTCGACTGGGCATGGTGATCCAAGTGCATCATCCTCATCCAAAAGGTGGAACACGAGCAATCACTGAATGGTGGTGGGGATCCACGAAGTACTCTCCTCAATAATGGAGGCCCACGACTCAACGCTCACCCTACAAGTGTCATTGTGACCCAATATAGCGAGACCAAACCCCAAATAGAGACCCATCTGCAATCCTACGTAAGATCCAATTCGTCCCCTTGTCCTCCAATACAACAAATCATTAGAATAATCAAGTAAAAGAGTTTACAAAATCATGGAATCAAATGGCCACTTCATAACGGCATGCCCTTCCATAGTGGGATTTGGCATGTACAAGTGTCTCCAAGCTTAATAAGGGGGTTAACCAAGGACCCTATTAGGTGGTTTCACCCTTTAAAGGGGGTGACATGTCCATGGTACATCCAATGGTAGGTAGCATGTGATGCAATGATGGAATGGAGTGGGGATCAAGGGGGAAAACTCCAAGCCACATGTCATGGTACAAGGGTAGCTATAATAGGGGAAGCCCACACTTGGGCATATGAGTTTAGGAGCGAGAAATCATGGTATATAAGTTACCCCAGCCTTTGTTTTTCCACCCTTCTTCATATGCCTTTTGTCTTTGATTAATTTTTCTTCACAACTGCTCAAGGCTCCAAGGAATGAGAGCATGATGCATAAGATGTAGTAGTAGATACCCCCTTTAAGGTGGGGCAGTTCATCGTCCACCAAAGGTTGGGACAATCATGGGTTCCTTAATGTGGAGGGGGCTAATCTAGGGCAGGGCCCAACTAGGGTGATGACCACAGATAACGGGTATAGCTCATGTGTAGTTTTTTCCCACGTGCTAAATTTGTATGTCCCAGCCATCTTTTGCATTTTGTGGTACATTTCCTATTGAAAGTGGCCAAATATGCTTTTTCTTTTGTTTTTTAGCTGCTTCAACCTCTTGGGCATCATTCCAGGCCTAACCCAAGGTGTGGACAAGGAGAGAGGGAGGCTAACTCCTTGTGGACACATGTGGACCCGGATGGGAAATAAGATGAATGGGATTGTAATGAGCGGAGGGGAGTGATGGATATGGTGTCAAGGAAGCAGGACCACGCAACCAAAATTGGGATTTCCCATGTAGTGCCAACCGTGAAGCTAATAGCCAACAAAGGAGATCCCACGGTACTAGGATACAAGACTAATCACCAAATTAGGCAGAGGAGACAAGAGTGCAGACCTAGCCCCCTTTTTTCCGTCGAATCCCCCCACCAATCCATGCCCAAAAGTGTCCATGATAAGTAAACAAAATTACTCAACTATACTAATGAAGAGCCATACCTTCGAGGTCGGAGGCCCACCTTCAAACATACGATCATAACAGATGGGTGAGGGACCACATGGTTGGCTCAGGTGGTGGAGATAGTGGCACATCGAGCTATTTGGTAGCTGCAAGCGGTTGTTGGCTGTCGGTTGAGGACCATCTAGGAGAAAAAAAATCTCCTATGATACCACCCACAGATGGTGGGTAACAAAACCTACGAATTTCCAAAAAGGATGTGGATAAACATCCTAAAGCTAAGGTTGAAGTCAAAAAAGGTAAATCCAAGGACCAAAATGAAGAAACCCTTCTAGTGCTCCTTCAGAAAGTCGATAAGCTAACTGAGGAGATTAACTCACAAGATAGATTATACATGAACAAACTCACCACATTAGAAAGGGCTCAAAAATCAAATTATATTCCTAAAGGCAAGCCATTGCCAAGGAGACAAAATGATGAAGACAAGCCGAACTCATCTCAAGTTCCAAACACTGGCTCCAATGAATGTTGTGGAACAAGAATCATCCTCTGAGGAGGAGCAAAGTGATGAGAATGAGATTGAAGATGAAGAAATCAATGAGGAAGCTAACATCTTAGACTCTGAAGCCTTCAACATTTTGCTAAGTGGTTCATATACTCATCCTCCCATTAGTGAAGTGACTATTAAGGAAGAATCGATCCTCAATGCTGACGATAGTGGGAGATTTAAAGGGATCCAATACTCACGAAAGAATGACAAGAACCCCCCTTCCACCTCAAAGGACCTTGGCACAAAAGAATTGCATCCTAAGCAACCCCTTCCTAAAGATCCTCCTCCTAAGAAATATCCCCCAAAGAAAGAAAATTCGAAGAGGAACCCTCCAAAATGGGAGCCCAAAAACAAGTCCAAGGGTAAGGAGGTGGAACATGATCTCAACTTAGATGTTGCTATAGGAAAAATGATCGTGCAAGTCCCTTTGAAGGAAATTGTGAAACTCCCATGCCAAGAATGGCTAGTGAAGAAAGCCCTCGGGTTTGAAAGGGAAGAGGACACACCAATAAAATTGCAAAACATTCACTTTTCCAAATCAAATCCAGGACATGAGCCATTCTTTCTCACCTTAGCTATCAATGACCTCCTCTCACATAACTGTATGTTGGATTCAAGGGCTTCTGCAAATATGATGTCATTAAAAGTCATGAAGCAATTGAATCTCAGCATCACCCGTGAATATAGGGCAGTCTGTGGTTTCAACTCCAAGCCTATTGAAGTAGAAGACCTCATAAAAAGATCTGAAGGTTTCCTTAGCCATGAACCCGACATATCCCTACTCATAGACGTTCTGGTCATAGATATTACCGATGCATGGGGAATGCTTTTGTCTAGGAAATGGGGTGCCATTGTTCGTGGTTAACTCCAAAAGGACTTATCCTACGTCACCATCCCACAGTCTAATGGAACTCCCTTTACCCTTTACAAAGAAGCCATGTACCCTACTCACATGGTGAAACCAAGGCCCATCCCTTATTATAAAAATTTTGAGGCTAAGGAACCATCCCCCATTCTCCCTTATCAAGAGGTTTGTATCCTTAAAAGACCCAATCACAAGACAAACAAGAAGTGGAAGCCCAAAAGAGAATACAAGGTTGGGGATGTGGTCTTGGAAGATAAACACCCTGTGCCTGTCAAGATTCATGGAAAGGTCGGAGAAAATTATTATTACATTGCCAAACTCGAAGACAAACTTTGGCCACAACAGGTCAAATTAAGTTGTATCACCCCTTTCCTTAACACTTGACACTGTATCATATGCATGTTAGGGTAGGATGCATTGCATGCTGAATTTCTCATTAGAACTAACATCATATGATATTATCATGATAGACTAGTTGCATTTAGATTAAAAATTGCATTTGGAATAAAATGTTATTTCCTATTGATTTGATGGCCTAATATTAAGCATGAATGATCATAAGACACCACAAAAACATGTTGCCACGTGTGCTTGATCTTTGACATGTGCAAGTAACAGGTCTGCAGTCTCAAAAGATTGTTGGTGTTCTCATGACCTCCCCATTCGAGTACGATCGGGCACTCTACTGAGAGCTCATGTCCCAGTTGGAGCCAAATGTTACCCACCATCTGTGGGGGTATTATAGGAGAAATTTTTTCTCCTAGATAGTCCTTAGTCGACAGAAAGCAACCCCTTGCAGCCACCAGATAGCTCGATGTGCCACTATCTCTGCCACCTGAGCCAACCATGTGGTCCCTCGCCCATCTGTCATGATCATATGTTTGAAGGTGGGCCTCCCGACCCCGAAGGTATGGCCTTTCATTAGGATAGTTGAGTAATTTTGTTTACTTATCATAGACACTTTTGGGCATGGACTGGTCAGGGGATTTGGTGGAAAGAGTGGGCTAGGTTTGTACTCTCGTCTCCTCTGCCTCATTTGGTGATTAGCCTTGTATCCTAGTCCCGTGGGATCTCCTTTCCTAACCATTAGCTTTAGGACTGGCACTACATGGGAAATCCCGATTTTAGTTGCATGGTCCCGCTTCCCGACAACATATACATCACTCCTCTCCGCTCATTACAATCTCATTCATCGTATTTCCCCATCCAAGTCCACATGTGTCCATTGGGTCCACAAGGAGTTAGCCTGCCCCTCCCCTTGTCCACACCTTGGGTCGGGCTAGAATGATGCCCCAGACGTTCATGCAACTAAAACAAAAAAAAAAGCATATTTGGCCATTCTCAACAAGAAAGTGTACCATAAAATACAAAAGATGTTCGGGTCATACACATTTAGCACGTGGGCAAAAGCCAAGCATAAGTTCTACCCCTCATCTCTGCCCAACCTCGGTTCCTATGGGTCCTAGATGAGCCTCTCTCCACATTAAGGAACCCATAACTGTCCCAACCCCTGGTGGGCGATGAACTGCCACACATTAAAGGGGGCATCTACTGATGTATCTTGCACATCATGCTCTCATTCCCTGGAGCCCGGAGCAGTTATGAAGATAAATCAATCAAAGGAAAAAGGCATATGAAGAAGGGTGGAAAAACAAAGGTCGGGGTAACTTATGTAACACGATTCCTCCCCCTTACACTCATATACCCAAGTGTGGACTTCCCCTATTATAGCTACCCTTGTACCATGGCATGTGGCTTGGAGCTTTTCCCTTGATCCCCACTCCATTCCATCATTATATCGCATTCCACCTACCACTTGATGGATGTCCAATGGACATGTCACCCCCTTTAAAGGTTGAAACCACCTAATAGGCTCCTTGGTTAACCCCCTTATTAAGCTTGGAGACACCTGTACATGCCAAAGCCCACTATGGAAGGGCATGCCATTATGATGTGCCCATTTGATTCCATGATTTGTAAACTCTTTTACTTGATTACTCTAATGATTTGTTGTAATGGAGGGCAAGGGGACACAAAGTATCTTATAAAGGATCGCAGGTGGGTCTCCATTTGGGGTTTGGTCTCTCTATACAGGGTCTAAGCCCTCCAGAGAGTCATATTGGCACTTGTAGGGTGAGCGTTGAGAGCCATGGGCCTCCACCACAGCGGAGAGCACTTCATGGATTCCCAGCACCATGAAGTGAGTGTTCATGTTCCACCTTTTGGATGAGGATGATACAGCTAGATCACCATGCCCAGCGATCTTCACACTTGCACCATATACTTGGCAAATGTTTCAGGGTACAGATGAGGATGTGTCTCACTGCGAGATACAAAGGGAGGGCTTATGTCATCATCCTAGCCCATACAGATTGTCTACAGGCATTATCGATCCACTTGGAGACCCATGAGGATGTCATTGTGCCCCCAAACCCACTTGGGGACACCACATGTGACATGATTGGATATCAAGGGGCCAACCCCTTATTCACTATGATTGGAGTCTATTCTCTCACCCTGGCACACTTTGGACTCCACTAGGCCTTCTCAATGGCCCAATGACTCATCATGTTTACTATTTTTCCCACTTGAGAGGCTTATTTTTCTATTTTGAGCTATCTTGGAGGGCTTGTCACCAAGGAATGTTATTATTGCACATTATTTTATTATTTGGGGCATAATTAGGACTAATTAGGCAAATTGAACGCTTTAGAGAGGATATAAATTGGTGAGAGGCTCATTCACTCCTCTCATCATCACTTGAATTGGATTAGTAGCTCTTGTGAGAATTCTGCATTCCCCTTTGGACGACGAGTTTGGTTTCATGGATGAATTTTGATGTTTGGATACTATTCTCTTGATCTTGGAACTTCAAAATTGTGTTGATTTGATGATTGAATATACTCATTGTACATTTAAGTGCTCTTTTTCATGTCTATCTTTATGTTTCTCTCGTCACATGATTAATGTATGGGATTTTCGCTCTAGGTATGAAATTGCCTTTAACTTATGGGAAATTTTGGAACTTTTTATCTCTTGAAGCATTGCATATATTACATGTGTCATGTATGATGAGTGATTGTTCCTAGAGGTTCGATTTCATTAAATGCACCCTGATAAGTCATCAATTCATCCGCATCGAAGTATAAACTCCTTGGTAGTTGCTTGCATGCCCTAATTTGTCATGCGAAGTTGCCTAAAGGTCTTCTTGATTGGGCAAAGTCTCTCAAAATCACAAAATCACCTTGACTCCACCTCTCCCCAAGGCAAGGCACTGATCTAACCATTGTTGGTCACCTAAACGAAAATTTTTCTCACCTTTTTCCTCTCTTTCTAGGCCTAACCCTAGTAGGTCACCTAGGGCATCAAGTAAATTTCATTATATCCATCCACAATCCTCGATTTTTGGTCCACTACTGTGTTGGAGTTTGTTGAAGAGGTCCTCCAAGTTTGAAGCAAATCCAACAATGGAAACCTGAAATATAGCAAGCCCTAGCCGCGAGACCATTCCTTTCCCTAGGTTGATTGGGGTTAGTGTCTTCGCTTGGATCATTGCTTTCAAATCACAAAAGAAAAATGGTCCTTTCATCCTATTATTTTCCTAAATTAGGTCAAGCCCCTCTTTGGTCAATCAACTCCACACCCTTGACGTAGTCTGGGTCTACTTGGGTTCTTTGTGGTCTCGCAATTCTATAACTCAAATTCCACAAGGATAGCAAAGAATCCACGTCTCCGCAAGGATTCTTAGGTATAGGAAGCCCTTTGTCAAGGTTTATCCTCCAAACCTAGGCCCAACTGTCTTCTTAGCCCATCTTAGAGAGCCTATCACCTTGCTTCTCAAACAAGTAAGATAGTAAATTGGGTCTCTCTTGTGAATAGGCTCTAGGAATCACTCTCTATCCATTCATTGGTCCATTCATCCTCGTGATTCTGCGTATATCGAGTCTCCTCTCATCAGTGAAGGTTTGTAAAGAGCAAGGATCCTTAGCTCAGGTGACAGTGGGCTATTGCTCCATTGTTGCTACTTGACCTAGTAGTTTCTCTATAGGATCCCCTCCTAGAAACTCTACTAGTTTGAGCAGTAACAAAGCCCTCTTTTGTCCCCTACTATCTTTTTAATAATGGTGATCAAATTCTTATTACTAGACTCCGCAAGACCATTACCCTGAGGATAGTAGTTTAAAGAATGGGGCAATACAATACCATACTTAAAGCTAAAATATGAAAACTATGAAGAGTTAGAAGCATTGCCATTTTCAATGGTAATTTTGGTTGGGACACCAAATTGAGTAATAATTTTATCCTCTATAAATCCATCACTACTTTATCAGTGGCGTGTTTTGTAGGAATGGCTTCTACCCAGTTGGTAAAATAATCAGTGCTTGTTACAATCCAGGAATAGCCATTACTAGAATTTTCATTGAACTTTCCTATGAAATCAAGACCCCAGTGTTGAAAAGAAGCCTCCACGACCACTAGTTGTAAGGGCAAAGCAGATAACTTTTGCTTCTCAGTGAATAAAAGGCATGTTTGTCACCCTCTAACAAATTTGTGCACATTTGAAAATATTGTAGGCTTGTTACAGCTCAATCTAGCAGGGGTCCTATGAGAGATTCCAAATGGACAACTACTAGACCAAGTCGCAACAATAGGACAAATGTTAAAATTGGAAACTAAGGCCAAACTCCATGTGGGTCACCTTACTTATGGTTGCTGATATTTTTCCTAGATTCCTCTCGTCGAGAGGTGTAGGATTGATCTAAAGATCATCCAATTCCGATGAGTATTTATGGAGATATGAATTTATTTCTAATTACTTGACAAATTGTCAAGGTCGGCCAGCAGTTAAGTGTGTGGCACAAATGCCCAGCGTTTCATATAAATAGAAGAGAGGTTGAGTCATTTGCAACTCATCTCATCACTCATCTTCTCTCTCCCCTACGCATTAGATGAGCCTCTCTCTCCCACACGTGTGGCTAAAAATAGAAGACACAGATTTCTGGTTATGGCAACGTTGACTTGGGTTGACCTAGCTGCAGGTGGGCAGATTGGATAGCGTTGACCAGCGTGGAGGCTTTCTTGACTGCGGATTGGGTTGGGCAGCCTCTCCTAGGCTAGCCGCAATTCTGTTCAGCAACTTTGACCAGGTTTGACCAGCGTTAACTGTCAAGGAGCTGCTACAGGTTTGACCGAACTTTGACCAAGTGTTGACTGCTGTTTGACTGAGATTTGAGGACTGTTTTGGGCTGCTAAAGCCAGTTGTTGAAAACCGAGTTCTTCAAGTTGACTAGAAGTCAATCCGGGGCTGTTATGACCAAGTTTGACTGTGTTGATTTAGGGCTCTCTGCTGCTGTTATAAAATTACAGAATTTTGCATTGTACTATTTCTCTCTGCTGAACTATTGAAGATAAAAGAAGATTTGATCAAAGGGATTCCCCGCATTGGGGTTTGTCCCTAGCTAGCCGCCACATCTTGTGTCTCTTGTCTTGGCTTGTTTTCTGTTGATCTTTTAATGTTCTATCTGCACTTTACTTTATGTTTATGTGATTGCTAATATGTGGCTAATTAGAATAAAAGAAGTAAACTGCTCTAAGCATAGAACATACCATAATTTAACATGGTATCAGAGCTGAGGTGAAGACAAAGCCCAAGCAAGAGCAAGAGCAAGAGCAATCACCGAAGGCTGTTAAAGTTATCTTAAAGAAGTCATGGGGTCCTCAGCACACTTCCCTGTTGAAGACAAACTCCGCGAGAAGTCTGACTATCACGGATGGAAGATGTCTCTCGATCTAAAATTAGAAGAGCAGGAAGTGTTGGACCATGTGCGAGGCAAGATTGTTGAGCCTCCAGCAAATGCATCTGCTGCTGCGAGGAACAAATGGACCAAGGGAGAAGTCAAAGCAAGAAAGATCATCCGGGACTCTATCAACAAGCGCTTGGTGGCCTATGTTTCCGCGCTGACCACCTCCAAGGAAATCTATGATAGACTGGTGGATTTATTTAAAGTTAATGATGTAAATCAAGTTTTGTTCCTTAGAAATACGCTGAAGAAAATTAAGAAGGGCAAAGATGAGAGTATGCAAGCATATTTCTTAAGGATCACCAAGATCAAGAACAATCTCCTATCTATTAGGGAGGTAATTCCTGACAGGGAAATGCTACTCACAACTCTTGGAGGACTGCCACCGGAATGGTATATATTCAAGACTACTCTTCTCAACAATAATGTAATTCCTGGATTTGCGAAATTGATGGCCAGATGCATTCAAGAAGAAACAAGGATGGAAGAGCAAGAAATGCCCGTACTTAAACGTCATCCCACTGCCTTTTCTTCTCATGCTAAAAGAAGAAACAATTCCGGGACCAAATTCAAAGGAAAGGTTGGACCAAAGGGTGGAAGAAAAGGACGATGTTACAATTGCAATAAAATGGGCCACTATGCGAGGGAGTGCCCTG
Source organism: Pinus taeda (assembly GCA_000404065.3). Taxonomy (NCBI): domain Eukaryota; kingdom Viridiplantae; phylum Streptophyta; class Pinopsida; order Pinales; family Pinaceae; genus Pinus; species Pinus taeda. Next base: position 23,272 of record APFE031706575.1, read on the forward strand.
ATAAAAGGGACTTACACCATGACGATTATCAAAATCACTCTCATGGCAATCAAAGGAATGGCAGGTCTAATGGCAGAGGTAAAAGAAATGTTGGAAATCAAGGAAGAGGACAACCCTTCAAGAAGGCAACAAACTCCAGGTATGAATCTAACGTTGTTAAAAATAAGCAAGATGGATATTATCTACCAGCGACTCTCTACTACAGCTCCCCCGAACTCGCTGGGAAATTGGCTTATTGATAGTGGTGCCTCAAGGCACTTCACTGGTTACAAAGAAGCTCTCTCTAATCTGGTAGAAAAGGAGACCAACCTGGAAATTGTTTTTCGGGACAATTCAAAATATCCCGTGAAAGGCGTAGGGAATGTCACTCTTCAATTGAATCAAGGAAATACAATCCATTTACAAGATGTATTATATACACTTGATCCCAAAAAGAACCTGGTGTCCATTTCGACAATGAAAGACAAAGGCTACAAGGTGGCCTTCAGCGATGGCGAGGTACGTGTATGGAAAAAGAACTTTAAAGATGCTTTCACTCTTGGGTTTCGAGTTGATTCACTATATCAGGTCGGAGGAAGTCCATTGGGTGTCATGTCTTCTAACACATCTCTTCAGTCCAAACTATGGCATCGAAGGTTTGCTCACCTTCATTATAAAGCTCTACCTGATGTGAGAAAAATGGTGACCGGGATGCCCGAGTTCAGATTAGAGCAAGAAGGTGTATGTCCAGGATGTGCCGAAGGAAAGCTCAAAAGGGGACCATTCCCCTCAAGCCAAAGCAAGACCTCCGATATATTGCAGTTGGTTCACTTAGACATATCTGGTATGATGCCTGTGAACTCCTTGGGAGGATATTTATATTACCTCACTTTTACAGACGATTATTCTCGCAAGACTTGGATATACTTCTTGAAAAAGAAGGATGAACTATTCTTCTGGTTTTGGCACTTCAAAGCCTTGATCGAGAATCAAACCGAAAAGAAGATCAAAATCTTAAGGACTAATAATGGGACTGAATATGAATCCAATGAGTTTCATGACTTTTGCAAAGAGGCTGGCATTAAGAGGGAGACAACTACACCATATACTCCTGAGCAAAATGGTGTGGCGAAAAGGAAGAACCGTACGATTGTGGAAGTTGTCCGTGCTATGCTCCATGATCAAAGACTTCCGAAGTTTCTATGGGCCGAAGCTGCAAATACCGCCGTATACGTACAAAATAGATGCCCTCATCAAGCATTGGGTTCCAAGACTCCGAAAGAGTTGTTCACTCGTAAGAAACCTGACGTATCTCATTTTATAATTTTTCGAAATCCTATATATTTTCATGTGCCGAAGGAGAAAAGGAATAAATTGGGTGCATCTGAAAAGAAAGGAATCTTTGTGGGCTATAGCGAAAATACTAAGGGCTATAGAATCTATGTGGCTGGTCAAAGGGAAATTGAAATTTGCCATGACGTCACCTTTGATGAAGATATGGCTCTTAGCAAAGTAGACAATCTTCCTACTCTAGGGGGATCTAAAGAAATTGACACCAGGGAACCGAAGGAAAAGGAAGATGAGATGATGCCCGATGTGGAAGAACCTATGGATCCTATTGATCCTCCTCCGCAGGAGCCTTCCTCTTTTACGAAGAGGAATTCATGGCTTAGGGGGACACTTGATGATTCTGAAGGACACATTGCACCCAGAGGAACCTTTCAAGAAAGTAAGACGCTGAACAAGTATCAGGGATACCTAACCATCATGAGCACGATCATCCAAAATGAGCCTTCATCATTCACAGAAGTTGTCAAGCATCAAGTATGGAAGGATGCTATGACCGAGGAATATGAGTCCATCATGAAAAACGATGTTTGGGATGTGGTCCCCGGACCCCAGGACAAAGCAGTTGTCACTTCGAAATGGCTTTACAAGATAAAGCATGCAGTTGATGGAAGTGTGGAAAAGTATGAGACTCGTTTTGTCGCTCGAGGCTTCTCTCAGAAAGAAGGTATAGACTATGACGAGATATTCGCACCTGTTGCCCAATATACCTCCATCTGCTCGATCATAGCCCTTGTTGCTTCGCAAGGATGGAACCTACATCAGGTGGATGTCAAGACTGTGTTCTTGGATGGTTCGATCAAAGAGGAAGTCTATGTGGAGCAACTCGAAGGATTTGAGATTCATGATCGAGAATCTCATGTGTGCAGGTTGAAGAAGGCCCTCTGCGGGCTGAAGCAAGCACCCCGAGCGTGCTATGAAAGGATCGATAGCTACTTGATGAAGCTGGGATTCACTAGGAGTGACGCCGACCATAACCTTTACTTTAAGGTTGAAGATGACAATCCTCTCATACTGGTGATGTACATTGACGACCTCTTTCTAACAGGCACAGACCCTCTCATTCACAAATGTAAGAGGGAGTTGGCTTTTGAGTTTGAGATGAAGGACCTAGGACTGATGCACTATTTCCTAGGACTCGAAGTCTGGCAGAAGCCAGGGGAGATATTCCTATTTCAAGGAAAATATGTGGTGAGGATATTGGAGAGATTCGGTATGGTGGACTGCAAGCCCATAACTACCCCGATGGAGCTTGACTTCAAGAAGTTAAGCGGTAGTGTTGCCAGACTTGTTTTACGAAATGCTACCAAGTATCGTCAACTCGTTGGAGCATTGATGTTCTTGGTGAATTCCTGTCCAGATGTATGATTTGCAGTCAACATGTTGAATCAACATATAGTTGAGCCTCACCACACACATTGGATTGGTGCCAAGAATCTGTTGAGATATCTTCGTGGCACAATCACTCATGGGTTGAGATACACTGTCGAAGATGTGAGACTACCTGGATATACCGATGCTGATTGGGCAGATAGTGTGGTGGACCGAAAGAGCACTTTCGGGTGTTGTTTCTCTTTGGGATCTGCCTCGATATCCTGGATGAGCAGGAAGCAGAAGTCGATGGCTTTGAGCACCGAGGTAGAGTACATTGTTGCTATTATGGCCTCCTGTGAGGCAGTCTGGTTGCGAAAGCTCTTCAGTGAGCTGTTTGGATTTACATTGGATACCATCGTGATCCTGTGTGACAACCAGAGCGGGATCCATTTATCAGAGAATCCCATATTTCATGATCGCTCCACGCATATCGATATCAGGTGCCACTACATTCGAGCTATGGTGCAGCGGGGAGCAATAAGGCTACAACATATTGGTACAGATGAACAAGTCGCCAACATTTTGACAGAGCCCCTGGGAAAGGTCAAATTCTTGACTTTCCGAGAATGACTTGGTGTCGTTCAGAGACCCTCTTATGAGGGTCGAGTATGATGTATTGAGCTCTGGGAGCTCCAGGGGGCGCGGGGTACTTCTTGGAGCGACATGTGACCAAAGGGCGACTCACCATCCCCTGGTAGTGCATTATGTACAGGGTGAAAGGTTCAAACTTCCCCTATGACACCCCGTGGCAACTGTGGAACGGGATGATTAGTTCTCCTGTGGGCCAGGATGATTAGTTCTCCATGGCGACTGTGGAACAGGATGATTAATTCTCCTGTGGGCCAGGATGATTAGTTCTCTGTGGCGACTGTGGAACAGGATGATTAGTTCTCAGAGGCATCTATTGGACAAGATGATTTGTTCTCCTGTGGACAGGATGATTAGTTCTCCTATCGAGGCATCCTACCCATGCAGTCTAGGACTCATGGGAAGTACCTCTCATTTGATCAATGAGCAAGGAAATGAGGTTAGGGACCATAGTAGTACTATCGATGGACGCATCGTTGTATCTACTGCACTCCCTATGCTAGGATGACCTCCATTGATCTGGGATCAATGATACTGATCTGGGATCAGTGAGAGTGTTATGACACACTCTAAGATTGACTTCGGGTCGGTGGAGAATGGTATGATACATCCTCGATCATTTCTTCTTCTTCATAGTTTGAGCAGAGCAGGACCAAGTTGTGCAGGGCAGTGCATTTGATGGCTGGGATAGTAGCGACGGTTAGACAAATTGCAGATGGAGTTCTCCCTAGTTGAGAGGGAGTGTTAAAATTGGCAACTAGGGCCAAACTCGAGAGTTGTAGGATTGATCTAAAGATCATCTGATTTCGATGAGTATTTATTGAGATATGAATTTATTTCTAATTACTTGACAAATTGTCAAGGTCGGCCAACAGTTAAGTGTGTGGCACACATGCCCAGCGTTTCATATAAATAGAAGAGAGGTTGAGTCATTTGCAACTCATTTCATCACTCATCTTCTCTCTCTCCTACGCATTAGATGAGCCTCTCTCTCTCACACATGTGGCTGAAAAAGGAAGACGCAGATTTCTGGTTAGGGCAGCGTTGACTTGGGTTGACCTAGCTGCAGGTGTGCAGATTGGATAGCGTTGACCAGCGTGGAGGCTTTCTTGACTGCGGATTGGGTTGGGCAGCCTCTCCTAGGCTAGCCACAGTTCTGTTCAGCAACTTTGACCAGTTTTGACCAACGTTGACTGTCAAGGCACTGCTGCAAGTTTGACCAGACTTTGACCAAGTGTTGATTGTTGTTTGACTGAGATTTGTGGACTGTTTTGGGCTGCTAAAGACAGTTGTTGAAGACCGAGTTCTTCAAGTTGACTAGAAGTCAATCCGGGGCTGTTTTGACCAAGTTTGACTGTGTTGATTTAGGGCTCTCTGCTGTTGTTATAAAATTACAGAATTCTGCACTGTAATATTTCTCTCTGTTGAACTATTGAAGATAAAAGAAGATTTGATCAAAGGGTTTCCCCGCATTGGGGTTTGTCCCTGGCTAGCCGCCACATCTTGTGTCTCTTGTCTTGGTTTGTTTTCTGTCAATCTTTTAATGTTCTATTTGCACTTTACTTTATGTTTATGTGATTGCTACTCTGTGGCTAATAAGAATAAAAGAAGTAAATTGCTCTAAGCATAGAACACACCATAATTTAACAACAAAGACCCACTATCACCTTAGTCTATGTTCCCTGCTCTTTACGAACTTTCACCAATGTGAGGAGTCTCAGTATTAGGGAAACCACTATAAAAGGTATATCAATGATGTAGAGGTAGTGATTTCAGAAGCCCATTCCTAGGAGAGACTTAAACGAAAGAGATTACTTGCTTGAGAAGCAAGGTGTAGGGCTCTTAAGGAAAGGCTTTGGAGGAAGCCTAGACCTAGGGATTAGAGATATATCTTGATAAAGGTTACCCTAGACCTAATAATCCTAAGAGAGTAGGGATCTTAAAATGATCCTTGTGAAATTAGAGAGACAATAGTTGTAGGACCACAAAGAAAACCCTAGTGGACCCTAACAACGCCAAGGGTTTGGAGTGAAACTTCAAACAAGAGGGCTTGACCAAGTGAGGGGAAGAAAAGGATCAAAGGAATTAAGTTTTACTTGAAATTTCAATGCAATGATCATTGATGAAGCCACTAACCAATGAAACCTTAGTCCAAGAACAAAGTTGGAGCTAGGGCTTGGGATAATTCTCAATCTAGCCACGAAAATTTTCTCAAAATTTGTGAGGGCCAAGAGAACACCCCAGTGCAGTTGTAGTCCAACACACTCACCAAATGGATGGTTGCCCAATAAATTTTGTGTGATGCCCTAGGAGACACTAGGGTTAGGGCTTAGAAAAAGAGAGAGGAGGACGTGAAAGATTTTCGTTGAAGTATTTACCAAAGAATAGACCAGTCCTTGGTCTATTGGGAGAATGGAGTCAATGAGATTTTGTTAAATTATGGTATGTTCTATGCTTAAGAGCAATTTACTTCAAATCTTCTTATTAGCCCAATATCAATTTCCAGAATAGCAATCACATCAACATGATAGTAAAATGCAGATAGAACATAAATGTAAACAGTACAAGACAAGCCAAGACAAGAGACAGAAGATGTGGCACCAGCCAGGGACAAACCCCAATGCGGGAAAACCCTTTGATCAATTCTTCTTATATTCTTCAATAATTCAGCAGAGGGAGAGAGAAATAGTAAAATTACACAATTCTGTAATTTTATGACAGTAGCAACTAAACCCTAACCAGCAAAGTCAAAGCTGGTCAAACAGCTGCAAATGACCTCAAGTCAACCTCGGTCAACTCGGCCTTCAACAGCAATGATAGGAAGCCCAAAACAATCCAAGAAAGATGGTCAAACAATGGTCAACGCATGTGCAGCTCTGCGGTCAACCCTAACCAGTCAACGATGGTCAAATCCGTGGTCAAAACAGGTCAACGCCTTGTTGTCCAAAACTACGGCTTGCTTGGAAGAGGCTCCCCACACTAATCCGCAGTGAAACTGATCTCCTTGCTAGTCAACGCAGTCAAACCCAGCCTGTTGCTCCTTGGTCAACCTAAGTCTACACTGTTGCAATAGCCCTGCGTCCTCCTTCTTCCCACGTGAGAGAGAGTTTCTCCTCCTATGCATACCCAAGCTAGGAGAGAGAAGAAATGAGAAGATGAGATGAGTGGTATAATGCCACAAGGTCTCCTCCTTTTATATGCCACGATGAGGATAAACTGGGGGTGAGAAACATTGTTTTGCTTGCTGGCCGACCTTGACAAATTGTCAAGAAATACAAATAAATTTATATCTCCATGAACACATGTCGAAATCGGATGATCGTTAGATCAATCATACACCTCTCGATGTGAAGAATCCAAAAAACATATTAGCTGCCATAAATAAGGTGACCCACATGGAGTTTGGCCCTAGTTGCCAATTTTAACAGATTTCAACCTTCGAAATATCTTTTACTCAAACAATGAGTTCCCCAGCAACTTCATATAGCCCTAAACGCATCAACTAGGTTACCAAAGAAATTTACACTTCTTATTATTGCAATTTGATGACTTATCAAGTCAATCATATAGATAATATACCCCTCGGAACATTCATTCACTATACTAAACATGTAACATATGCAAAACCCTCACAAAATCAAATTCGCACATCAATTAGGGTCGAAACATAGATCCCATGAGCGAAAATTCCATACATTATACATGGGACATGAAATAGAGAAATACACCATGAAAAAACACTTACAAGTATAGCGAATATATCCAATCATCAAAGAGAGACAAAATCGAAGCTCCAAGGCCAAGATAATATTTCCGAATGTCAAAATGCATCAAAGATTATCCAATTTGTCCTCCAATAGCTATAGCAAAATTCCAGAAGAAATAAAGATCTAAATCCAAGTGATGATCATAAGAAAATGAGCATTTCATCTATTTATATCATCCTCTAAGGGTTCGATTTTTCCTAATTAGGCCTAATGATGCCCCAACTAATAAAATAATGTACAAAATAACATTATTTGGTGACAAGCCCAACAAGAAAACTCCATAAATGAAAATAAGCCTCTCAAGAGGATTAAAATGGTAGATACAATAGGTCGAAGAGCCATTGAAAGGCCCAGTGGAGTCCAATATGTGCCAAAATGAGTGGAAGGGCTCCAAATATAGTGAAAAAAGGGGGTGGCCCCTTGATCTCCAAGCGAATGACCTGTGGTGCTCCCAAGAGGTTTTAGGGGCACAAACAATCTTCATGGGTCTCCGAATGGATCGAACTAGCCTGTATCCCATCCGTAATGGCGAGAAGAATGATGCAAGCCTTCCCTTTGTCTCGCGTGGTGAGACACAACCTCATCTGGGCCCTGGGTCAACTGCCAAGTGTGTGGTGCAAGAGTGTAGCTGGCTGGGCAAGGTGGTCCAGGTGCATCATTATCATCAAATAACTAGAACACGAGCGAGCAGTGGATGGAAATGATGGATCCCATGATTTGACAATCTACTCTCTGCTATAGTGGAGGCCATGGCTCCCAACGCTCAACCTACAAATGCCAATATTGCCCTCTAGAGGGCTTGGACCCCATATAGAGAGACCAAACCCTAGATGAAAACCCATTCGCAATCTTGTAGAAGATCCAATGCATCTCCTCACCTTCCAGTATAACAATCATTAGTGCAATTGAGTAAATGAGCTTACAAATCATTTAACTAAGTGGACACTTCATAGTGGCATGCCCTTCCATAATGGGCTTTCAAGTGTACAAGTGCCTCCATGTTCAAGAAGAAGGTTAACCAAGGACCCTATTAGGTGGTTTCAACCTCTAAGGGAGTGTCAAGTCCATAGTATATCCATCAAGGGGCAAGTGTCATGTGAATAAATGATTGAATACAGTGGGGCATCAGGGGAAGGCTCCAAGCCACATGCCACAATACAAGGGTAGTTATGATAAGGGAAGCCCACACTGGGGTGTATCAATGTAGGAAGGAGCAATCATGGTACATGTGTCACCCCGGCCTTTGTTTTTCCACCCTTCTTCATGTGCCTTTTGCTTTTTAATGAATTTACTTTTTATAATTACTCGGGGCTCCAAGGGATGAGAGCATGATGTGCATGATATAAAAGTGAATACCCCCTTAAGGTTGGGTAATTCATCGCCCACCAAGGGTTGGGACAATCATGGGTTCCTTAGTGATGTAGGGAGGCTTTGTATAGGGGCCCTAGGAACCAGGGTGATGGACATAATGATAGGGGGTAAAGCTCATGTTGGTGTTTGCCCATGTGTTAAACTTGTATGTCCCGACCATCTTTTGCATTTTTTGGTACATTACCTATTGATAGTGGCCAAATTATGCTTTTTACTTTCTTTCTAGCTGCATCAACCTCTGAGGCATCATTCCAAACTCGACCGAAAGTGTGGACAAGGGGAAGGGGAGGCTAACACCTTGTGGACCCAATGGGCAAATGTGGACCCGGACGGGAAATATATGAAAAAGAGTTATAATGAGCAGAGGGGAGTGATGTATATGGTGTCGAGAAGCGGGACCACGCAACCAAAATCAAGATTTCCCATGTAGTGGAACTCCTAAAGCTAGTAGCCAATAAAGGAGATCCCATGGGACTAGGATACAAGGTTAACCATCAAGTTGGACAGAGGAGACAAGAGTACAAACCAAGCCCATTCTTTCCGTTGAATCCCCCCACTAATCCATGCCCAAAAGTGTCCATGATAAGTAAGCAAAAATACCCAACTACACAATGAAAGCCAGACCTTCAAGGTTGGAAGGCCCACCTTCAAACATACGATCATAACAGATGGACGAGGAAGCACAATGGCTGGCTCGAGTGGCGGAGATGGTGGCGTGTCAAGCTATCTGGTGGCTGCAAGGGGCTATTGGCTACCAAATGAGGACCATCTAGGACAAAAAATCTCCCCTATGGATATCACCCGCAGGTGGTGGGTAACATTTGGCTCCCACTGGGCCATGATCTCTCAAAAGAGTGCCCGAATGTACTCGAATGGGGAGGTCATGAGAACACCAGCAATCTCTTGGGACCGCAAACCTGTTAACTGCGCATCTCAAAGACCAAGCACATAGGGCAGCATGTTTTTTGTGGTGTCTTATGATCGCCCATGCTTAACATTAGGCCATAAAATCAACAACAAATAAAATTTAATCTAAACGCAGCTAATCTAGCATGATGAAAGAACATGATGTTAGTTCTAACATGAAAATGAGCATGCAATGCATCCTACTCTAGTATGCATATGATACAATGTCAAGCGCCCTCAGAGTAGTACTCTTTACGAAGTCGCCCATTCACGGGGAGAGGAACAAACTCTCCATCAAAAGTTTCTAAATGGTAGGAATTTATACCAACTATGTCAGCTATCTTGAAGGGACCTATCCACAGGTTATCCCACTTCTTATGCATGCAAGGTTTTTCCCCTTTTTTTATCCCATAAAAGCACTAGGTCTCCAAGTTTAAAGGCCTTATTTCGAACGTGTTTATCGAAAGCAACTTCATTTTCTCATGACTGCGGCCAAGCTGGTCAAGGGCTTTCCATCTATTTTCATCGGCCTAATTTAGTTGATCAATACAGGTTTGAATGGCATCTTGTTGGTTAGGGAAGGCTTTCAGGCATTCAAGGGCAGGTAATTGGAGTTGGATAGGTAATTTGGCTTCAGCACTGTAAACTAATTGAAATGGGCTATATCCAGTTGATGCTTTTACAGTTGTTCAATTGGCCCACAAAGCGTACTTAATTTTGCTATCCCAATTCCGTTTGTTTTCCCCAACTGTTCACTTGATTATTTTTACGAGGTTTTTATTACTTGACTTAGCTTGGCCATTTCCGTGGGGGTAATAGCTATATGAAATATTTATTACATAGGGATGGCAAAGCAATGGAATCAAATGCTTTAGCATTGTCAGTGACAATCTCGGCCAGAACACCAAACCTAGTAATAATTTTGTCCTCAAGAAAATCCATTACTACTTGGTCAGTTGCTTTCTTAGTTGGTATAACCTCAACCCATTTGGTGAAATAATCAGTGGGTGTGAGGATCCATTTATAACCATTGCTAGAATTACCTTTGAATTCACCGATGGAATCAAGACCCCACTATTAGAAAGGTGCATCTACAACAACATTTCTTAAGGACATAACAATGAGTTGTTGTTTTCACACAAATAATTGGCATGGTTGACATCGTTTTACAAAGTTCAACGTATCAACAAAGATGGTTGGCCAATAATAACATACCCTTCGGATTTTGTGTGTGGTAGTTTTAGCGGCATAATGTCCTCCACAAAATAGTGCATGGAATTCTTTCATTAGTTTCTCAGACTCTTCTTTATTGACACATCGAAGGATTACTCCATCAGGGCTCATCCAACCAAGGCCATCTTGGGTCAAAAAGAACATGGTTGTCTTTAAGCTTAGGGATCTCCTTTTGTGGTCGACAAGGTGAGGGGGCACTGATAAGTTGCGCAAGTAGTAGATTACGTCCGCATAGCAATCATCATTTTCAAGCTCAATAGAGGTGGCACATACTTGCTCCTTTTCTCCTTGAATGGCTTTGTTACTGTTTTCAGTCAACATTTCAGCCAATCCCTGACCTTTGATGATTTTCCTGGGGCGGATATCTAAGTCATACTCTTGTATTTTTGCTACCCACTCCCCCCTAGATACAAGGCAATCAATTTGTGATAGCACATCTCTCATAGCAGGGTACGGAACATATGCATATATCTTGTTGTACCCCACATATGATCTAAAATACTTGAGAGATTTAACAAGGACATAAGCTTGTTTTTCAGTGATAGTGTACCTTGTCTCAGCATCTCGAAGCGGCTTACTCATGAAGATTGTTGGTCTGTCTCTTCCCTCATCGTCCTTTTGTATGAATATACCAGCAATAGTATCTTTAGAGGCAAATGAATAGATGATGAAATCTTTGGCATAATCAGGGTTGGCCAGGCCAAGAGCAGAAGCAATTCTTTCTTTCATTTCCTCAAAAGCGTTATTCTTCATGCTACCCCATATATAAGGAGTGTCTTTCTTCAAAAGGTTATTTATGGGTTTGATGATCTCTACAAAATTTGGTATGAACCTCCTTACGAAATTGATTTTGCAAAAGAATGACCTCAAGGAACCTTTTGTCCTTTCGGGAGGTATGCTCTTGATTACTTGGATCCTTTCAAGGTCAATGCTAATCTCGTCTTTAGATACTACATGCCCAAGCAATTTACCCTTATTGACCACAAAGATAGACTATTTAGGATTGAGGGATATGTTATATTGTCTACATTTCTCAAATACCTTCCTCAGATGTTTGCAATTATCGTTTCTTTCTTTGGAGGCTACAATTAAATCATCCTGGTATATTTCCATGATTTTCCCTATGAGGTCTCTAAACGCGAAATCCATGGCTCTTTGGAAACTGGACCCGACATTGAGCAGCGCAAAGGGCATCCTAGGATACATATAAGTTCCCCATGGTGTGGTAAACACAGTTTTCAAACGATCTTCCTCTTTTACAACAACTTGATTGTAACCAGAAAAACCATCAAGAAATGACATCCTTTGTGATCCAGTTATTTTTTGCAACAAGTTCCCCATATTTGGCAATGGGTAATTATCCTTCAAGCATACCTAGTTAAGATCCCTAAGATCAATGCACATCCTAATGTTGCTAGTCTTTTTACAGGTAATCACAGGGTTAGAGATCCAAGAGGAATGTCGAACAAGAACAATAATGTCTACATCAACCATCTTTTGAAACTCTTCTTTAACCACGGGGGCAAGTTTAGCATTCATTCGTCTCAACTTTTGTCTCACAGGGTTAGCTACTTCCTTGAGAGGGATAGTGTGTTGTATATGTGAAAATTCCTAGACTCGAAGGAACCCCTACTGCAGCAAATATGAATCTACTTCACCTACTTGATTTTTAAATTTACATTCATCAAGTTATTCTTCTAAATACTGAAGCAGATTACTTCCACAGCTTACACTAATTAAATATTTGATCTCATGAAACAAAAAACAGAGCAAAGAACAAGAAACATAGCACACACTTATTTTTGGACACAATAGTCCCCAAAAAAACCCAATGTGGGAAAATCGGTGCAGCAGTTCTAAGGGTTTATTATTATGCAGGAGAAATATCTGAATACAAATCTAGGATGGTCATCTAGCAATCCTTTACAGAGAAAATACTGGTGGAAACTCTGAGTGAGTTTTACCTCACTTCACCCAGCAGTATTCCCATTGATCTAGCACAAGACTGTCTAACCCCAACTATTTCTACGTTGGCTCTGCATCAGCCCTACGTCACCTTCTTTGCCCTCTGCGTTAGCTCTCCCACTGTTCCGATAGTTCCCAGCTGTTCCAGCAATTCCCTACAGTTCCGTCAATTCCCGACAGTTTCGGCTATTCCAGCATGTCCCTACAGTGCCAGCAATTCCCGACAGTTTCGGCTGTTCCGGCAGTTCTGGATTCTGCATGACAGGCAACTTTTCTACGTCAGCTCTACCAGCTACTGCGCTACCTCTGTGTGAGCTCTCCCGACTGTTCTGGCAGTTCTGGATTCTGTGTGATAGACAGCTTTTCTGCGTCAGCTCTCCCAGCTACTGTGTTGCCTCTCTGCAAGCTCTCTTTGCCTCTCTGTTCTGTATTTTTCAAAAAGTCCTTCTTCCAGATTCTCTCTGCCTCTTAGCTGCAACATCTCCCCAATCAATTTTCCTCCTGAGAACTTCTCACCTCAAAAAATTTATTTCCTCAATCTTTTTGTGTGTTTCCAAATGAACCCCAAGCCTCCATTTTATACTATTCCTGTTGAGTCTTCAACGGCCGAGATTAAGTCTCTCATCAACGGCTAAGATTAAAACATGACTTGATCCGCCTTCTAAATCATTTTCACCCATATTTTGATTAATACCCATTAATATTTTAATTTCCCTAAGTTTAGACTTAGGAACCCCATTAAAAATATTAATTATTTTAATAAAATACAATCCAGGTGGAATTTCACCAAACAGTTTCTGGGTTTTTCAGAACTCATGTGCCTTAGCCTCTCCACCAATTTTCAAGGTTAGAGCACTTCCAATGCTACCAAAAACTAACAGTATAATCTCTGAGGTATATGTTTTTAGATCATCAAAGGACCACGCCAACACATCCTTCAATTCTCTTAACAACCTTTTGAGTTCATTATTTTCTTCTTTAGACAACCCTTTCCCAATCTTGATTATTTGAGGAGATGATTCAGTTCCAAGGTTGAGGTCAGGTGAATCATGATTGTCAGGCTTGGTTACATTATGATCATCCCTATCAAAATGTTGCTCATTGACCAAATCCTCCTCCCGCTTGTGTGGTTCCTCATGATTTTGGAGGAAGTTATTTATTTCTTTGTCATTTTCAAATACAAGCCAATGTTCTTCATAATCAGGTATGGAAGGTCAGTATATTATATCCATAACACATCTTCCTAGCTTAGAAATATTATCATCAATGCTTCGGGAATTAGATGTAGCTACATTTAAGGCATTGGTAATGAATGTTGATTTGGGGTAGCATCGGATGTGCTCTAACCACGAAAATTGGTGGAAAGGCTATAGCACATGAGATCTCCAAGACCCAGAAATGGTTTGGGCAGAATTTAACCAGTTTGGAAGATATTAAAATAGTTAATATTTTTAATGGAGCTCCTAAGTCTAAACTTAGAAAGAAAATAAATATTAATGTGAATTAATATACCACTGAGTTAGAATGGTCAAAAAGTCATGGATCAAGCCAAATCTAATCTTAGCCATTGATTAGAGATTTAATCTCGGTCGTTGATGGACCAACAAGAAAAGTATAAGAGGAGGCTTGAGGGTCAGTTGGAGAATACAATGAGAGATCAAGAACTTGATTTTCTGGGGCAGGGTTTGCTGAGGAAATTTAGTGAGTGATCAGAGTTGCAGCTGAGGGGCAATGAATACATAGCAGAGAGGCAGAGTTAGTACTGAAAGCATCAGCGCAGAAGCCGGGAGAGGGTTGACGCAAAGGCAGCCAGGAGCTTCACAAAGCTTGAGGAGGGCCAGCGCGTGAGACGCAGAGGCTCCAGAGGCTAATGCAAAGTCCCGAGAGGCGGACACTGGGCCAGATAGGCTGACGTTGGGCCAGAGAGGCTGACGCAGACCCTAGAGGCGGCGCTAGGAGATTTCGTGGGGCAGATTGGAGCTGGAGAGCTGGATAGGGTGACGCAATCCCTATCAGGGTGACGCAGAGTAGCAGAAGTTGTATTGTTGCTATGGGATCGTTGATCCGGTGATTTAGCCAGAATATCAGTCTCCAACTGAGAGGTACTACTACCGAGGGCATTCTCTATTGGGTGAGCCATTTCTAGCACCCTGGTTGTATTCTGATACTGCATAATAATAAAACCCTCTGAATAGTTGCACCGGTTTTCCCACATCGGGTTTTTCCAGGGACATTAGTCCAAAAACAACAGTGTCACATGTGTGCTTGTTTCTTTCTGTTTATGATCTGTATGTGTTGATATTGTACTTGTATTTATTTTCAGTATTTACATGGTAAATAACTTGTTAAGTAACTTAACAAGTAGGAAGAAATAAATCAAATAGTACAGGAAGAATTTCTAACGGGTAGACTTAGAAATTTCAACATGGTATCAGAGTGTGGTTGCAGATCACAGGATAACTGAAGGCATCAGCCGCGCAGAGCAGCAGCAGCAAAAACAACTGTCCCAAGTGACAAAAGTTGCTCCTAGTAGAAAGCAGCAAGAAAGGGGTGACGCAGAGAGCCTGCGTCATCAGTTCGAGCCAGGAGGAGGATCAACGCTGAGGCGGAGAGGAGCAGACCTGACCTATGCAGTGCCCGGTCATCTTTCTCAGCCAGGAAGGATCGACGTTGTGGCCGGGAGGTGCAGATTGTGCCGGTGCCAGGGTTGCGCAGAGCCTAGAGGCTCTAACCTTCAGACTGTTGGGGCATAGGAGGTTGTGGGTAAGTTGTGGAGCGAAGCTGGTGGGGTACTGTGGTCAAAACAATACCTAATAGGGCAAGACCAAGGAGGAGGGAGTTGTTGCCGAGGATTCTAGCCAAGAAATCCAGATCAGTGGTGCAGCTGCACAACAATTAGAGTGGGGCATCTCAACATTGGCAGAGGGATTTCCAGAAGGGAAATCAAGACTCAAAGGGAGTCAAACTGAGAACTTCCAAACGGGAAGTAGAGAGACTTGAAAGAGTCGAAAGAGGAGCAGCGAAATGGCAGTGAATGGGCTAAGAGATCAAGATAGACTGGACGGAGCTTCAAACTTCGTAGTCTGGAAGGCCAGGATCTTGTCAATTCTAGACAGGTATCGCATCAAACACTTTGCCTTGAAAACGATAGCGATCTCGGTTGACCCAGTTGAAAATGACAAGTATGAGGAGGCAATGGCCAGGGCAAAGTGCATCATCCTCGATGGTGTAAAGGATCATGTGGTGCCACATATTGCAGAGAAGGAAACGGCAAATGAGATGTGGGAAGCCTTGAAGAAATTGTACCAGCATACTTCCGTGCAGAGGAGGATGTTACTTGAAAATCAGTTGAGGTCATATCAAATGCAGAAGGGAGAGCAAATAGATGTCTTCCTCGGTGAATTGAAGGAGATCCGTGAGCAACTAACTTCCATAGGGGCCACACTAGATCAGGAACTAATGGTGAGGACCGCATTGAACATAGTCTCAGAGGATTGGGAGGTATTTGTCTAGAGCATACCAGGCAAGATGAGCCTTCTAGATTGGGAGGAACTGTGGGCGGCTCTTTGTCAAGAGGAGATCAGACGGGTGTCGAAGGCAGGGAGTAGCGAAAAATGGGTCAGAATCAAGAAGGAGGAAGAAGAAGATGTGGCTCTCACGTCTGCGGGAAAGCAG
Source organism: Pinus taeda (assembly GCA_000404065.3). Taxonomy (NCBI): domain Eukaryota; kingdom Viridiplantae; phylum Streptophyta; class Pinopsida; order Pinales; family Pinaceae; genus Pinus; species Pinus taeda. Next base: position 39,477 of record APFE031706575.1, read on the forward strand.
GAGAAATGAAAGAAGAAGGACCTCTCCAAGGTCAAGTGCTTCCAATGTGGGGAACTGGGTCACTATGCGAATCAGTGTCCTAAGAAGAAGAGCAAGGGAGAGGTTTCTGAGACCAAGGCCGCGCAGGCTAAGGCGAAAAAGGAATTGGAAACTGATGACGACTGTGCCATGAGTGCTCATGCACCTCGAGAGAAGAAGTGGGGAGACATCAAGCTGTAGTCAAACAGACTACAAGCGATGAGGGGCAGGATCTTCGAGGTACCCAACCTCTTGGATTATACCTTGCTACGGGAGCCCCGAAGAGGAGTAGCAGGACTGACAGATGTCGTTAGAGACGGATGCGGATGGAGCGACAGAGGGTACTATAGTGCAGGAGTCCCGGGACAGTGTGAGGCAGCAATGCGAGATGCATGGAGTTGTTGCAACAATGCGAGATGCATGGAGTTGTTGCAGCAGTGCAGAGGTCAGAGAGGGATCACTTGTCAGCAACAGAGGGAGCTTCAGTGTCGGGAGTGTCTCTAGCCTGACAGAGATGTCAAAGTTGGGAGGATCAATTACTTACTTCTCAGTGACTGAGTTGCAGTGCAGCAGTTAGCAGTAGCAGTGATACGCGCAGCACAATGAAGCATGATGAGAGGTGATGCGGTGTAGATGCAGCGATGGCAGTGACAAGGCCATGGGCAGCAAAATGGATGCAGAGGGAGCTACCGTATGGATGCAGCAGTGGCAGTGGCAGGGCCATGGGTGGCAGTACATGATGCAGCAGTGCAGAGGATGTTGGGCGGGGAGGCCTAGCATCAGCACAGGGACCGATGCCGGATGATCAGGGTGATACTCAGTGAGGAGTATTACTAGAGCACAGTCCTCGCTAAGAAGGAGTGTTGATTTCAGGTAGCATCGGATATGCTCCAGCCACGAAAATTGGTGGAGAGGCTATAGCACATGAGATGTCCAAGACCCAGAAATGGTTTGGGCAGAAATCTAACCAGTTTGGAAGATATTAAAATAATTAATATTGTTAATGGAGTTCCTAAATCTAAAATTATGAAAAATAAAATATTAATGTGAATTAATAGAAAACTGAGTTAAAATGGTCCAAAAGTCATGGATCAAGCCAAATCTAATCTTAGCCATTGATTAAAGATTTAATCTCGGTCACTGATGGACCAACGAGAAAAGTATAAGAGGAGGCTTGAGATTCAGTTGGAGAACACACTGAGAGCGATCAAGAACTCGATTTTCTGGGGCAGGGTTTGCCGAGAATATTGAGTGAGCGATCAGAGTTGCAGTTGAGGGGCAGTGAATACATAGCAGAGAGGCAGAGTTAGTACCAAAAGCATCAGCGCAGAAGCCATGAGAGGGTTGACGCAAAGCCAGCTAGATGCCACGCAAAGGCAGCGAAAGGCCACGCAGAGGCAGCCCGGAGCTGCGCAGAAACTGAGGAGGGCTAGCGTGTGAGACGGAGAGGCTCCAAAAGCTGACGTAGAGCCCCAAGAGGTTGATGCTGGGCCAAATAGCCTGACGTTGAGCCAGAGAGGCTGACGTGGACCCTAGAGGCAGCGCTGGGAGATTTCGTGGGGCAGATTGGAATTGGAGAGCTGGATAGGGTGACACAGTCCCTATCAGGGTGACGCAGAGCAACAGAAGTTGTATTGTTCCTGTGGGATTGTTCATCCAGTGATTTAGCCAGAATATCTGTCTCCGATTGAGAGGTGCTACTGCCGAGGACATTCTCTGTTGGGTGAGCCATTTCTGGCACCCTGGTTGTATTCTGAAACTGCATAATAATAAAACCCTCTGAATAGTTGCACCGGTTTTCCCACATTGGGCTTTTCTAGGGACATTAGTCCAAAAACAGCAGTGTCACTTGTGTGCTTGTTTCTTTCAGTTTATGATCTGTATGTGTTGATACTATACTTGTATTTATTTTCAGTATTTACATGGTAAATAACTTGTTAAGTAACTGAACAAATAGGAAGAAGTAAATCAGATAGTACAGGAAGAATTTCTAACAAATAGACTTAGAAATTTCAACATGGTATCAGAGTGTGGTTGCAAATCACAGGATAACTGAAGGCATTAGCCGAGCAGAGCAACAACAGCGGAAACAATTGTCCCGAGTGACAGAAGTTGTTCCTAGCAGAAAGCAGCAAGAAAGGGGCGACACAGAGAGCCTGCATCATCAGTTCGAGCCAGAAGGAGGATTAGCGCTGAGTTAGAGAGGAGCAAACCTGACCTACATAGTGCCCAGTCATCTTTCTCAACCAGGAAGGATCGACGCTGTGGCCAGGAGGTGCAAATTGTGCCGGTATCGGGATTGCGCAGAGCCTAGAGGCTCTAACCTTGAGACTGTTGGGGAATAGGAGGTTGTGGGTAAGTTGCGAAGCGAAGTTGGTGGGGTACTATGGTCAGAACAGTACCTAACAGGGCAAGACCCAGGAGGAGGGAGTTGTTACCGAGAATTTCTAGCCAAGAAATCCGGATCAGTGGTGTAGCTGCACAAACGATCAGAGTGGGGCATCTCGACATTGGAAGAGGGATTTCCAGAAGGGAAATCGAGGCTCAGAGGGAGTCAAACCGAGAACTTCCAGACAGGAAGTAGAGAGACTTGAAAGAGTCGAAAGAGGAGCAACGAAATGGCAGTGAGTGGGCTAAGAGATCAGGATAGACTGGATGGAGCTTCAAACTTCGTAGTTTGGAAGGCCATGATCTTGTCCATTATAGACAAGCATCACATCAAACACTTCGCCTTGAAAACGAGAGTGATCCCAGTTGACCCAGCTGAAAATGACAAGTACAAGGAGGCAATGGCCAGGGCAAAGTGCATCATCCTTGATGATATCAAGGATCATGTGGTGCCACATATTGCCGAAAAGGAAACGGAAAATGAGATGTGGGAAGCCCTGAAGAAATTGTACCAGTGTACTTCCATGCATAGGAGGATGTTACCTAAAAATCAGCGGCGGTCATATCAAATGCAGAAGGGAGAGCAGATAGATGTCTTCCTCAGTGGATTGAAGGAGATCCTTGATCAGCTAACTTCCATAGGGGCCACACCGAATCAGGAGCTCATGGTGAGGACCGCATTGAACGCAATCTCAAAGGATTGGGAGGTATTTGTCAAGAGCATACTGGGCAGGACGAGCCTTCCAGATTGGGAGAAACTGTGGGCGGCTCTTCATCAAGAAGAGATCAAACGGGTGTCGAAGGCGAGGAGCAGCGAAAGAGGGGTCAGAATCAAGAAGGAGGAAGAAGAAGATGCAACTCTCGCATCTACGGGAAAGCAAGAGAAAAGAAAGAAGAAGGACCTCTCCAAGCTCAAGTGCTTCCATTGTGGGGAACTAGGTCACTATGCGAACCAATGTCCTAGGAAGATGAGCAAGGGAGAGGCTTCTTAGACCAAGGTCGCGCCGACTAAGGCGGAAAAGGAAGTGGAGACTGATGACAAATGTGCCATGAGTACTCATGCACCTCGAGAGAAGAGGTGGGGAGACATTGAGCTGTAGTCAGACGGACTACAGGTGATGAGTGGCAGGATCCTCAAGGTACCCAACCTCTTGGACTATACCTTGCTACGGGAGCCCCGAAGAGGAGTAGCAGGATTGACAGATGTCAGTAGAGACGGATGCGGATGGAGCGACAGAAGGTGCTACAGTGCAGGAGTCCCGGGACAACGTGAGGCAGCAGCGCAAGATGCATGGAGTTGTTGCAGCAGTGCAGAGATCAGAGAGGGAGCACTTGTCAGCAACAGAGGGAGCACTTGTCAGCAACAGAGGGAGCTTCAACATCGGTAGTGTCTCTAGCCTAATAAAGATGTCAGAGTTGAGAGGATAAGTTACTTACTTCTCAGTCACTAAGTTGCAGTGCAGAAGTTAGCAGTGGCAGTGCTATGGGCAGCATGATGCAGCATGATGAGAGGGGATGTAGTGCAGATGCAACAGTGGCAGTGACAGGGCCATGGGCAGCAACACGTATGCAGAGGGAGATGTCATACAGATGTAGCAGTGGCAGGGCCATGGATAGCAGTACATGATGCAGCAGTGCAAAGGATGTTGGGCAGGGAGGCCTAGCATCAGCACAAGGACTGATGCTGGATGATCAGGGTGATACTCAATGAAGAGTATTACTAGAGCACAGTCCTCGCTAAGAGGGAGTGTTGATTTGAGGTAGCATCGGATGTGCTCTAGCCACGAAAATTGGTGGAGAGGCTATAGCACATGAGATCTCCAAGACCCAAAAACGGTTTGGGCAAAATCCAACCAATTTGGGAGATATTAAAATAATTAATATTTTTAATGGAGTTCCTAAGTCTAAAGTTAGGAAAAATAAAATATTAATGTCAATTAATATAAAACTGAGTTAGAATGGTCCAAAAGTCATGGATCAAGCCAAATCTAATCTTAGCCATTGATTAGAGATTTAATCTCAGGCGTTGATGGACCAATGAGAAAAGTATAAGAGGAGGCTTGAGGGTCAGTTGGAGAACACAATGAGAGAGATCAAGAACTCGATTTTCTGGGGCAGGGTTTGCTGAGGAAATTTAGTGAGTGATCGGAGTTGCAGCTGAGGGGCAGTGAATACATAGCAGAGAGGCAAAGTTAGTACCGGAAGCATCAGCGCAGAAGCCGGGAGAGGGCTGACGCAGAGCCAACTAGAGGCCACACAAAGGCAGCCAAAGGCCATGCAGAGGTAGCCAGGAGTTGCACAGAGCTTGAGGAGGGCCAGCATGTTAGACGCAAAGGCTCTAGAGGCTAACGCAAAGCCCCGAGCGGCTGACGCTGGGCCAAATAGGTTGACACTGGGCTAGAGATGCTGACGCAGACCCTAGAGGCAGCGCTGGGAGATTTCGTGGGGCAGATTGGAGTTGGAGAGCTGGATAGGGTGACGCACTCACTATCAGGGTGACGCAGAGTAGCAGAAGCTATATTGTTGTTGTGGGATCGTTCATCCGGTGATATAGCCAAAATATTTGTCTCCAACTAAGAGGTACTACTGGCAAGAGCATTCTCTGTTGGGTGAGCCATTTCTGGCACCCTGGTTGTATTCTAAAATTGCATAATAATAAAACCCTCTGAATAGATGCACTGGTTTTCCCGCATTGGGTTTTTCCAGGAACATTAGTCCAAAAACAACAGTGTCACTTGTGTGCTTGTTTCTTTTAGTTTATGATCTGTATGTGTTGATACTGTACTTGCATTTATTTTCAGTATTTACATGGTAAATAACTTGTTAAGTAACTGAACAAGTAGGAAGAAATAAATCAGATAGTACAGGAAGAATTTCTAATGGGTAGACTTAGAAATTTCAACAATGAAGTTGAGGGTTTGAGAGAGAGATCGGAAGGAAACTTCTTTGAAACCCTCGATCATATGGGTAATCCTTTCCCTATATGGTTTCAATCTCTCATACTTGGTGTTGAAAGTTCCTCTTATTTGTGAAACAACCAGGTCATAGTCTCCTATTATAAGTAATTGTTAAATCATCCTTGATTAAGCAGCCTAAAGCCTTAGTAACAAAGCTTCATATTCAGCCACATTGTTAGTGCATGCAAATTGAAGTCTCAAGGCAAACATCAAATAATCCTCAGATGGGGAAATGAGAACAATACCAATCCCAAAACCAGACTTAGAGTTAGCCCTATCAAAATACATTATCTAAATCCCTAGAGGAGGAGGGGCTTCAATGGACTTGCTTTTAAAAATCCTCCATTCACCAAGCTCAACATTTTCTTCATTCAAGTCTTCCAAACAGGTAATCATAGAGGCCGAAAATTCATGTATAGGGATGGATGTGTAAGAATTCTCGTTCATGGGAAGATATATACTAGACTTATTTTCGTTGATCAACATTTTCAAATCCTCCACCAGTTGCTTGGATAAATTTATTCCCCATGACGGATGTGTTTCTACTATGACTATGCTCATGGTGATTTCCTTCTCGAGATATTCGTGGAAGTAGACCCTTTCCCCTTCTACCACCCCATGCACCATGATTTCTTCGGAATTTAGGTTTAACTTACCAGTGCATTCTTTGGAAATTTTAAGTCCTAGATTTTGCATTATTTTCAAGGGCGTAATGTGAACAAGGCTTCCCGAATTCAAGATACAATTTCTTAAGATATAACCATTGATATCTAGGGAAATGTAGAAAGGATTGCTCATATCTAATGTTACTCTTGTAGGAAGATCCATGGCAATGTACTCGGGAAGTCTTTCTTCGCTCTTATTTCTTTTCCTTCTTTTTGTTTTAGGCAATGTTTTGTCTTCGTTGGGTGGTGGGTTGCTTTCTTCTATGGGAGTATTAGGATCAACAATTTGAACAATGTTCACCAATTTCTCTTTCATAGATTGATCAAGATCGAAGGTAATATTTTGAGCTTGAATGAGGTCAGTGGGATTTTTATTCCTGACGTCGAAAACTAATTTTCCAATAAAAGAATTGAAATAGGCAGCCAGGATCACTTCCTGAGGGGGTCTTAACTCTTTAGGGATTAAATGCACCATAGTGTTGAATCTTTGATTGAATTCACTGATGGGTTCATCTTCATCCTTCTTACTAGGGGGGAAACCTTTATACAATTCCACCACATCCCTTTCATGAAACCATTTCCTCCTAATTGTATTGGCAAATTCATCCCAGAATGAAATAGACCAAGGACATAAGGTCTTATATCATAATTTGGGTGTCACCTTGAAGTTGCATGGCGAACAAAATCATGTGATGATCTTCACCATATGTTGAATCACAAACTTGGTGTTCAAATTCAATGAGATGTTTTTGAGGATCCTCTTTCCCGGTAAATATTGGCAAGTATGGATTTTCTAGAGGAGGATGTAAAAGAGCCCCATGACTATTTGAGAAATCCAAAGGAGTAAAAATTTCATGCTTATGTTTTATTTCGTTATCCACCCTATCAAAGAAAGGAGTATGAGGAGGCTCATCACCTCTTCGTTGATAAGTTAGAATTTCAGGGTTCTCCATCCTGATAAGGGTATTGTGGAGTCGCCAAAGGAATACTTACAATGTCGTTAATGAATCAATTCCTTAATGATTCATAAGGGAGGTAGACCTGCTTCCTCCCCGGCAACGGTGCCAAAAATGTTACTGTTGAATCTAGCAGGGGTCCTAGGAGAGATTCCAAAGGTACAACTACTAGACCAAGTGGCAACAATGGGGCAAAGACTCACTATCACCTTAGTCTATGTCCCCTGCTCTTTACGAACTTTCATCGATGGGAGGAGTCTTGATATTAGGGAAATCGCTGTGAAAGGTATATCAATGATGAAGAGGTAGTGATTTCAAAAGCCCATTCATAAGAGAGACTCAAATGAAAGATATTACTTGCTCAAGAAGCAAGGTGTAGGGCTCTCCAAGAAAGGCTCCGGAGGGAGCCTAGACTTAGGGATTAGGGATATATCTTGATAAGGGGTACCCTAGAACTAAGAATCCTAAGAGAATAGGGCTCTTAAAATGATCCTTGTGAAATTAGAGTGACAAGGTTGTGGGAACACAAATAAACCCTAGTGGAACCAAACACGACCAAGGGTTTGGAGTGAAACTTCAAACAAAAGGGCTTGACCAAGTGGGGGGGAAGAAAAGAATCAAAGGAATTAGGTTTGACTTGAAATTTAAATGCAATGATCCTTGATGAAGCCACTAACCAATGAAACCTTAGGCCAAGAACAGAGTTGGAGCTAGGGCTTGGGATAATTCTCAATCTAGCCACGGGAATTTTCTCAAAATTTGTGAGGGCCAAGAGGACACCCCAGCACAGTTGTAGTCCAACTTGCTCAACAAATAAAGGGCTTCAATAAATTTTGTGCGATGCCCTAAGAGACACTAGGGTTAGGGCTTAGAAAAAGGGAGAGAAGGAGGCGAAAGATTTTTGTTGAAGTGATCACCAAGGATTAGACCAATGCCTAGTCTATTGGGAGAATGGAGTCAATGAGATTTCAACCTTCGGAGTATCTTTTACCCAATCAAATCCCCAGCAACTTCGTATAGCCCCAAAGGCAACAACTATGTTACCGAAGAAATTTACACTTCTTATTACTGCAATTTTATGACTTATCAAGGCATTTATATAGATAATATACCCCTAGGAACACTCATTCACTATACCAGACGTGTAACATACACAAAACCCTCACAAAATCAAATTCACACTTCCATTAGGGCAAAAACATAGATTCCTTGAGCGAAAATTCCATACATTATACATGTGACATGAAATAGAGAAATAGACCATGAAAAAACACTTAGAAGTATAGCGAATATATCCAACCATCAAAGAGAAACAAAATCAAAGCTCCAAGATCAAGACAAGATTTCCAAATGTCAAAATGCATCAAAGGTTATCCAATTCGTCCTCCAATAGCTATAGTGAAATTCCAGAAGAAATGAAGATCCAAATCCAAGTGATGATGACAAGGGAATGAGCCTCTCATCTATTTATATCATCCTCTAAGGGTTTGATTTGCCTAATTAGGCATAACAATGCCCGAACTAATAAAATAATGTACAAAATAACATTACTTGGTGACAAGCCCACCAAGATAGCTCCATGACATGAAAATAAGCCTCAAGAGGGCTAAAATGATAGATACAATAGGTCGAAAGACCATTGAACGGCCTAGCGGAGTCCAATATGTGCCAAAATGAGTGGAAAGGCTCCAAATATAGTGATAAAGAGGGTGGCCCCTTGATCTCCAAGCAAATGACCTGTGGTGCTCCCAAGTGACTGTGGGGGCACAGAACATCCTCATGGGTCTCCAAATGGATCGAACTAGCATGTCTCCCATCTATAATGGCTAGAAGAATGATGCAAGCCCTCCCTTTGTCTCCCATGACAAGACAAAACCTCATATGTGTCCTGGATCAGCTGCCAAGTGTATGGTGCAAGAGTGTAGCCGGCTAGGCAAGGTGGTCTAACTGCATCATCATCATCAAATAAGTGGAACACGAGCAAGAAATGGATAGTATTGATGGATCCCATGATGTGGCAATCTGCTCTCTGTTGTAGTGCAGGCCCATGGCACTCAACGCTTGACCTACAAATGCCCATATGACCCTCTGGAGGGCTTGGACCCTGTATAGGGAGACCAAACCCCAGATAAAGACTCACTTGCAATCTTCTATAAGATCCAATGCATCTCTTCACCTTCTAGTATAACAAATCATTAGTGCAATTGAGTAGATGAGCTTATGAATCATGGAACTAAGTGGACACTTCATAGTGGCATGCCCTTCCATAATGGGCTTTAAAGCATACAAGTGTCTCCATGGTCAAGAAGAAGGTTAACCAAGGACCCTATTAGGTGGTTTCAACCTCTAAGGGAGTGTCAAGTCCATAGTACATCCATCAAGAGGCAAGTGTCATGTGAATAAATGATTGAAGGAGAGGGGCATCAGGGGAAGGCTCCAAGCCACATGCCACAATACAAAGGTAGTTATGATAAGGGAAGCCCACGCATGGGTGTATAGATGTAGGAGGGAGCAATCGTGGTACATGAGTTTCATCGGCCTTTGTTTTTCCACCCTTCTTCATATGCCCTTTGCCTTTTATTGATTTTTTTCTTTTTATAATTGCTCGGGGCTCCAGGGGATGAGAGCAGGATGTGCATAATATAACATTGAATACCCCCTTAAGGTTGGGCAGTTCATCACCCACTAGGGGTTGGGACAATCACAGGTTCCTAAATGATGTAGGGAGCTTATTTAGGGGCCCTAGGAACTAGGGTAATGGCCATAATGATAGGGGGTAGAGCTTATGTTAACTTGTTCCCACATGCTAAATTTGTATGTCCTAACCACCTTTTGCATTTTGTGGTACATTTCCTATTAATAGTTACCAAATTATGTTTTTTACTTTCTTTTTAGCTGCATCAATCGTTGGAGCATCATTCCAAGCCCAACCCAGAGTGTGGACAAGGGGAGGGGAAGACTAACATCTTGTGGACCCAATGGACAAATGTGGACCCAGATGGGAAATATATGAAAAAGGGTTACAATGAGCGACGGGGAGTGATATATATGGTGTCAGGAAGCGGGACCACGCAACCAAAATTGGGATTTCCCATGTAGTGGCACTCCTAAAGCTAGTAGCCAATAAAGGAGATCCCACGGGACTAGGATACAAGGTTAACCACCAAGTTGGACAGAGGAGACAAGAGTACAAACCAAGCCTATTCTTTCTACTGAATCCACCCACTAATCCATACCCATAAGTGTCCATCGTAAGTATGTTAGTTTTTGTAGCATCGGATGTGTTCTAGCCATGAAATTTGGTGGAGAGCCTAGAATACATCAGGTCTCCAAAACCCAGAAACCGTTTCTGGAAATTTTGCCTAGAAGTGTCTCAATTAGATTATTAACAGTTTTTTTTATTTCCTAAGTCTAAACTTAGGGAATATGGTTAATTAATCAGTATTAATTGAGATAAGTTGAGAATCATCTAGAAACTCACACAAATCGATCCAGAAATGATCCTAGTCATTGATTAAGTTTTAATCTTGATCGTTGGTGCTCCAACAATGGATTATAAGAGGAGATCAATGTGGTGATAGAGAACACACCAGTGTAGATACTCAGTTGCCCAGGCAGTTCGATTTTCTCAGTAGCAATAGCTCAGCAGATAAGATAGAGCCGGAGGGTGAGTAGCAGGTGGAAGAGAAGGGTAACAGTATTCCGGGAGGAAGGTTTCCAGTCTCTGGAAGAGGCAAAGGAAGGAAGGCCGAAATTATCAAGGGCCAACGTAAGCTATGCGCAGACAGTGACGTAGGAAGCTAAGCGCAGAGGCTGGGGAGGTAATTTAGGAGGCAGAAAATAGTTGTCAGGTGAGAGAATTCCTCACTAGATTTTGTCAGTATTTTCCTCAGAAAGATCGCCAGTTGGGCATCTAAATAGTTGTACTCATAATTGGTGCTGAAGAATAATAATAAAACCCTCATCTACTGCACCAGTTTTCCCGCATTGGGTTTCTCAAGGGACAATTGTCCAAGAATAATTATGTCAAAATTCTTGTGTATGTACTAGAATTTCTCAGTTTCCAGTATTTTATTTTCCGCGGTATTCTTATGGTGAAAATTGCGGTTGTGATTTTATTCATTGTTTGTCATAGCAAATAAACTACATAATTAAATTTTCGGTTAGAAGAATAATTTCCAATAGCTACAATAGATAAAATTTCACATGGTATCAAATCACAATTAATCATCCGGAGATCTCAGAAGCGAAAAGAAGGAATTTCGCTACTCAATGTGGGTAGCAGGCCGAAATTCCCAAGGGGCAGCGCAGTGTTTTTTCCAAGAGGCCGAATTGCTTAAGGAACTCTGATTTTTCTGAGAGAAAACTTTGATCCTTCCAGAGCAATTGATTCTATAGGCAGAGAAAGCAGATCAGATTTTCTCGTTGCGCAGATCTCTAGCTGGGTGCAAAGGGTTTTTGCAGCAGTTTGCTAGAGCAGAGCCAACATTGGGGTGCAAAAGAGGAATAGCACACTATAAATTCTTCAGCATAGCCATGGACAAAAGTAACATTCAGGAGACTTTAGATTTGTCTTCCAGATTGGAGGACTAATTTGCTTGTTTATCAGGATCAGCTTCACAAGGTGTCTGGTATATAGACAGTGGGGCATCAACTCACATGACAGGGGTTAGTGAATATCTCTCTAGCTACAAGGAGGAGCAGGTGGACTTCCAGATTACTATGGGAAACACAACAAAATGTACTCCAATAGGGAGAGGTACCTTAGATTTTCAGAGGTAGTCAGGAGCAAGCACCAGCACTACAGATGTATTGCATGTGTCGAGATTGGGTATGAACCTGATTTCAGTATCCTAGTTACAGGATAAGGGGTATGATATTCACTTCGTAAGGAAGAAAGTGTATGTCAAACACCCGTGCTGGAAAAAGGTAAGACATATTGGAGTTCGAAGTAACAGATTGTACCGGTTACAGACCGATTCTCCAATGGCACTAATAGGCAATGACGGCAGTAGTCAGAAGGAGTTGAATGAGTTGTGGCAAAGGAGAATGGGACATCTTCACCATGGAGCACTCAGGATGCTCAGGGAAACAGTAATAAGGGTTCCAGAACTTAACACGGAACACGATGATGTGTGTAGAGGATGCTTACTTGTGAAGTATGCTAAGGCAGCATTTCTGAGAAGTGACAGCAGAGTTGATGGCATGTTAAGACTTGTACATTCAGATATTTGCGACCCAATGTCCACTAGAGCTCTCAGCGGCGCCGAATATTTCGTCACCTTTATTGATGACCATTCCAGAAAAACCTGGATCTACTTCTTGAAGACCAAAGATGAGGTTTTCGATCGTTTCAAAGAGTTTAAAGCTCTCATGGAGAATGCGACAGGGAAGAAGATCAAGGTGCTTTGCTCAGATAATGGTGGAGAATATATTGATAAATAATTCACAGATTTCTATGCAAAGGAAGGTATCAAGAGAGAATGGACAACTCCATATAATCCACAGAAAAATGGTGTAGCGGAGCAAAAAAACAAAACCATTGTTAGAGCTTCAAAGGCTATGTTATATGACCAGGATCTACCTAGATTTCTATGGGCAGAGGCATGTAACATGACAATATATATCCAGAACGGGAGTCCTCATAGAGCATTGGGGAAGTAAACGCCAAAAGGAGTCTTCACAGGGAAGAAACTAGAAGTTAGCCACTTCAAAAAATTTCGCAACGTTGTTTATTGCCACGTGCCAAATGATAAATGTATCAAACTAGATCAGACTACAGAGAATGTGTTCTTCGTTGGATACAACGAAACCTCAAAGGCATACAGAATCTACACTCCTAGCAATAGGAAGATTGTAGTAAGGCGAGACATGAAGTTCATGGAGGACCGAGCTTTCAGGAGATCTCGTGAGATGCCAACAGATGATCAAAATCAGTCAGCAGAAGCTCCTTTGGTCCAGCAGTAGGGGCATCCACAGAGGCGGCCAGTGGGACAGGCAGGAAGACAGTCACAAGGATCAAGTATTGTGACTAGTACCAGTGTTTCCTTAGGTGCAAGATATCCGGGGAGTTCTTAGCAAAAGGAGCAGCAGAGGCGGGATGAGGAGGAGATGACTAGTGGTCGAGCTAGCAGAGAGATTCGTCAGACATTGAGAGATGTAGAGGAGTTTATTAGAACTCCTAGGATGAATAAAAGGCAGCGCAAACAGGTACCAAGCATTGGTAGCTCAAGTTGCAGAACCTTCCAGCTTTCAGGAGGCCGCACAACATCGGGTATGCGTAGATGCCATGGTAGAAGAGTATAGTTCTATCATGACGAATAATGTTTAGGAGGTGTTGCCAAGGCCGGAAGACAGATTAGTTGTAGGTTCTAGATGGATCTACAAGATCAAATATGTTGCAAGCGGCAGTGTGGAGAAATACGAAGTTAGGTTCATGGCAAAGGGGTATGCACAAAAAGAAGGGATAGATTATGAGGAGACCTTCGCCCCAATTTCTAGATACACTTCTATCTGGTCAGTTATATCCTAGCAGCTCAGATTGGATGGCAAATTCACTAGATGGACGTCAAGGCAGCCTTCTTGAACGGGGTGATAGCGGAAGAAGTGTACATAGAACAGCCAGAGGGCTTCGAGACACATGAGAGGCACACTCATGTGTGCAGATTGAAGAAAGCTATATACGGACTCAAGCAAGCTCCCAGAGCATGGTATGTTATGATTGACAACTACTTGCAACAGATGGGATTCATCAAGAGTGATGCAGATCCCAACCTTCACTATTTGATGGTAGAGGGTGAGCCACTCATTCTAGTTTTGTATGTGGATGATCTTTTTTTGACAAGATCATCAGGGATCATAGAGGACTGCAAGAGGAACATGGCAGCAGAGTTCGACATGAAGGATTTGGGGTTGATGCACTATTTCCTAGGATTGGAAGTATGGCAGAAGAATGGGGAGATCTTCCTTGGACAAGGAAGGTATGCTACATGTATTCTAAAGAAGTTCAGAATGCAGGATTGCAGACCCATGTCCATGCCCATGATCACCAAGTAGAAGAAGATAGATGCACCAAATGGCAAGGATGTCAACCCCACCTTGTATAGACAGCTTATTGGATCTCTCATGTAACTAGTCAATACAACGCCAGATATTTGCTTCGCAGTCAACACCCTTATATAGTTCATGGTAGAACCGAAGAGGGTAGATTGGGCAACAGCGAGGCACATTCTAAGGTATGTGCATGGCACAGTTGAGTATGGGTTAATATATACCCAAGGAGATCATATCAGTTTATGTGGATTTACAGATGCAAATTAGGCAGGCAGTTTAGTGGACAAGAAAAGTACCTCTGGGTACTGCTTCAGTGTTAGATCAGGAATGGTTTCTTGGTGTAGCAAGAAGTAAAAGTCGGTAGCACTAAGCTCTGCAGAAGCAGAGTATATGGCAGCAAGCACAACTACGTGTCAAGCTATATGGCTTCGGAAACTGCTAGTAAGCTTGTTCAAGCAAAAGATGGAGGCGACCAGTGTCTACTATGATAATCAGAGTTGCATAAAGCTCTCTGAGAATCCAGTGTTTCATGACAGGTCGAAACACACATATATTCGATGTTATTTCATCAGAGATTGTGTACAACATGGAGCAGTCCAGCTATAGTATGACCCCACAGAAGTGCAGGTTGCAGATATACTCACGAAATCTCTAGGAAGAGCTAAGTTCATCTATTTTAGAGGACAGATGGGTATGGTGGAGAACCCGTTTCAATAGCATAGGCAGATTACCTCGGATGATTCTCAGTTCCAGCAACAACAGATGAGAGGGAGCTATAGTGCAGATGCGGTGTTGGCAGCAGTACAACAATGACAGCAGCAACACAGATGCAGCGTATATTAGAGTCGCGCAGTGGTTGGTGGGCATCCACAGCCAAACATCAGCAGCGTGACAACAGATGATGCAGAGACAGGGTGTGTAGTAGCACTAGAACACATTCTTTGATAAGAGGGAGTGTTAGTTTTTGTAGCATCATATGTGTTCTAGCCACGAAATTTGGTGGAGAGGCTAGAATACATGAAATCTCCAAAACCCAGAAATTGTTTTTGGAAATTCTGCCTAGAAGTGTCTCAATTAGATTATTAACCGATTTTTAAATATTTCCTAAGTCTAAACTTAGGGAATATGGTTAATTGATCAGTATTAATTGAGATAAGGTGAGAATCATCTAGAACTCACACAGATTGATCCAGAGATGATCATAGCCATTGATTAAGTTTTAATCTTGGTTGTTGGTGCTCCAACAGCGGATTATAAGAGAAGATCGATGTGGTGATGGAAAACACACAAGCGCAAATACTCAATTGCCCAGGCAATTCGTTTTTGTCAATAGCAGTAGCTCAGCAGAGAAGATAGAGCCAAGGGTTGAGTAGCAGGTGGAAGAGGAGGGTAGCAATATTCTGGGAGGAAGGTTTCCAGTCTCCAAAAGAAGCAAAGGAAGCAAGGCCAAAATTCTCAAGGGCCAGCGTAAGCTCTACGCAGAGGGTGATGCAAGAGGCTCAACGTAGAGGTTGGGGAGGTAATTTCGGAGGCAGAAAATAGTTGTCGGGTGAGAGAGAATTCCTCACTAGATTTTGTCAGTATTTTCCTCAGATTAGATTTCCAGTTGGGCATCTAAATAATAGTACTCAGAATTGTCGTTGAAGAATAATAATAAAACCCTCATTTGTTGCACCGGTTTTCCTACATTGGGTTTTTCCGGGGACAACTGTCCAAAAATAACTATCAAAATTTTAGTGTGTACTAGAATTTCTCAATTTCCAGTATTTTATTTCCGCAATATTCTTATGATGAAAATTGCAATTGTGATTTTATTCATTGTTTGTCGTAGCAAATAAACTACATAATTAAATTTTCAGTTAGAAGAATAATTTACAGTAGTTGCAATGGATAAAATTTCACAAAGTAAGCCAAAATACTGAACTACATAATGAAAGGCAAACCTTCGGGGTTAGAAGACCCACCTTCAAACATAAGATCACAACAGATGGGCGAGGGAGCACAATCATTGGCTCAGGTGGTGGAGATGGTGGCACATCAAGCTATCTGGTGGCTGCAAGGGGCTACTGATTCCCGACTGGGGACCAACTAGGAGAAAAAAATTCCCCTATGGATATCACCCACAGGTGGTGGATAACAGACCTAACAACTACTTCTCCTATGAAGCTAACCTCCAGTGCTTTGTCCTCCATTGCCGAAAAGAAAATTCTTCTCCAACCCTAGTACAAACATCACCTCCATAATACTCTCTGAGTCCATCTAAAACTATATGCTGCCAATGCCCTCTACTTCATACTTGGGGTTGTGACCAAGCTCCACATGTAGATCTCTAGGCTCCTTAGCCAAACTAGTGAAGATATCCTGAGATCCCATCATGTGACGAGATGCTCCACTATCCCCAAACCACACCCCTCTCGTAACAATGCCAAAAATTCATGACACCAAGGCAAAGTTCTTCTCGAACTTCTCGGCCAACTCATTTATCTATGTTGTGGTTGTCGTAGATGTCTTACCTTTCCCTTCCTCTTGTTAAGAACATTGTCTAACATAGTCACTAGACTTTTGACATGCAAAGCACTTGAATTTGCTCATGTCCTCCTTCTTTCCATTTGAAGATTCTCTTCCACCCTACTTCTGCTTGGCCTTCCCCTTGCCCATTCTTAGCTTGCGCAACAACAGCAAGTTCCTCATCCCCACCTCCACTCCTACACTATCCACTAGTTATTGAACTCTACCAAATTTCATTCTGGATGAAGTCATGTTAATTTTAGATGACAATGGTATGTTCTATTCTTAGCACAATTTACTTCAATGTTACTTTAGCAGCCCAATAACAATTTTCAAATATTTCTAGTAGAAATCACATTAACCATTAATCACATTGACAGTAAATGCAGATAGAACATAAAACAAATGCAAATGACAAGCCAAAACAGCCAAAACAAGAGGACACCAAATTTGGTGGATGCCAGGGAAAAACCCCAATGTGGGGAAAACCCTTTGATCAAATATTCTTATTATTATTCAATAGTTCAGCAGAGAGAGTACAAAAGTCAAATAGACTAGCCCGATACAAAGTCAAATTAGCCATGTCAAATTTCTGCAGTCAACTACAATCAAACTTCAACCATAACCAAAAAATCAACGCTGATCAAAACAGCAGTCAAACACCTCCTTTGAAGCTCGGTCAAAGGTCGTCAAACTTGGCCTCTAGCGGTGGTCAAAGTCAACCCAAAATAGTCACAAAAGCTCTAGTCAAACTCGGTAAACACTACGGTCAAACAGGCCTATGGTCAACACAACTCAAACAGCCCAGAAAACCTTGATTTCTATGTTAGTCAATGCAGCCTAAGGAAATCAAAATTTTGCCCCAAAAACCACATTCAAAACCGGTCAAAATCACCTCAATCAACATTGGTCAACACTGGTCAAACTGTCTGAAATTCTGCAATTTCGGTTCTGCAATTTAGCCCATAAATTTTGTCCTCCTAGCCACACGTGTGAGAGAGAGCGAGATTGCCCACGCTGTACGAACCAATCTGATGAAGAGAGAGAAAAATGTGTGAGTGATGGATGTTCAAATCAAGTGTTAGGTCTTTTGTATTTATACACTTTGTTGTGGGTGAAGAAACACATCCATTGGGCTTCTTGAGCCTACATTAAGCTGAGGCCAACCTAAATAATTTGCACATGTGTGGTCATAAATTCAAAATCACACTTCTACTTGTCTGAATGGGATGATCTTTATATCAATATATGAACCAATCTGATGAAGAGAGAGAGAAGAATGTGTGAGTGATGGATGTCCAAAAGAGGTGTGAGGTCTCTTTTATTTATACACTTTGTTGTGGGTGAAGAGACACATCCATTGGGCTTCTTGAGCCTACATTAATTTGAGGTCGACCTGAACAATTTGCATGTGTGGTCATAAATTCAAAATCACACTTCTGCTTGTCCGAATGAGATGATCTTTATATCAATCTTAGACCTCTCAAAAAGAGGAATCTAATGTTATCATCATCTCCATCAAATGAGTTGTCCCGAGGTGGAATTTAGCCCTAGCTTCCAATTTTAACACTCCCTCTCAACTAGGGAGTATTCCACCTGCCAATCCATTTGTCATCATCATGCCATCCTGTCGTCATGTACCATCTTTGTCATCTCTACTCTGCTCTGTTGAACCATGAAGTAATAATGAAGAAGAATTGATCGAAAGTGAGTCATAAGACCTTACCACTCTCCACTGACAAAAGTCAGTCTAGAGGTAGAAGCTCAAATGATCCCAAATCAAGTTGTTGAACAACATGCATCTTAGTCATAGGGAGTATGATAGTACACGATGCGTCCATCGGAAGTGCTATGGTCCCTAACCACTTTTCCCAACTCAATGGCCAGATGTGAGGTACTTCCCATGAGTCCCAGAGTCCATGTGTAGGATGTATGTTGGGGCATCGGCAGGAGAAGGTGAACCACTCACCCTACATACATGTGTCCGCAATCGTAGGGGAAGGTTAACCTCTCACCCTACACACATGTCAACCATCATGGGGTATCACAAGGGAAGGTGAACCACTCACCCTGTACATAGCGCACCACTAGGGGAAGGTGAACTACTCACCCTATGGTCACTCATAGCTCCAAGAAGTACTCCAAGCCCTCAGGAGCTCCCAAAGCTTAGTGTCCAACTCATGCAGGACCCTCATAGGAGGGTCTTTGCACGATTCCAAGTCTCTCATGGAAGGCTAAGAATTTGACCTTCCCTAAGGGCTTCGTGAGAATGTCTGTGATCTGCTCATCCGTCTTGATGTGATGGAGCCTTATTGCTCCTCAATGTACCATATCCTGGATAAAGTGGTACCTCATATCAATGTGCTTGGGAAGGTCGTGGAACACAAGATTCTTTGAAAGGTAAATTCCACTTTCGTTGTCGCAAAAGATCACGGTGGTATCCAGCACGCGCTCAAATAGCTCACTGAAGAGCTTCCTCAACCAAACAACTTCACAACAGGCCATACTAGCAGCAATGTATTCAGTCTTGGCGATGCTTAAAGCAATCGATTTCTGCTTCCTACTCATCCAAGATATTGAAGCAGACCCTAAAGAGAAGCAACACCCAAATGTGCTCTTACGATCCAACAGAATGCCAACCCAGTCAACATCAGTATATCCATGTAGCCTCAAATTCCCGGCAGTGTATCTCAAACCATAGTTGATTATACCATGGAGATATATCAAGAGATTCTTGGTAGCAATCCAATGTATGTGATGAGGCTCGACCATAAATTGACTCAATGTATTCACAGCGTAGCATATATCTAGATGGAAGTTTACCAAGAACATCAGGCCCCCCACAAGTTGTCGATACTCAGACGGATTTGCCAATGCGGGCCCAGCGACACTTCCACATAGCTTCTTGAAGTTGAGTTCCATCAGAGTAGATACGAATGTAGTATACCTAGGGGGGATAGTATGGGGTACAGAGGGAGGTACCCAAGGGAATAATGTAATAATGGGATGGGCCATAGTTAATAAATAAAGTGATTAACACGCATCATGTAAGGGACCACAAGTAATTAGAAATAATGTGATAAGCCCATGGTATTAGATGTATGGTATTGAGAGAACCATGGTAATTACCCATGGTATTGTATGTATGAATCCTATATAGAGGCTAGAGACTCCCCATTGAAGGATGTCAAAGAATATTATATGAACAAGCATATGGCTTGTGGAGTGTTCTCCTTCCTTAAGGAGTGATTGTATGGTGTTACCCTACCTCAATGGTTTGATCAATAAAGAAGCATTTCTATATTCATATTTTGTTATATTCTTGGGTTTATTTCCATTTTTTATATATTTCTAGGTCAGATCTATTATACCTAGGGGGAATAGTATGGGGTACATAGGGAGGTACCCCATACTATCCCCCCTAGGTATACTACAACAGACTTGCAATCCACCATCCCACATCTCTCAAGCAACTTCACAATGTATTTTCCTTGAGAAAAGAAAATATCCCCTGGCTTTTGCCAGACCTCCAGGCCTAGGAAGTAGTGCATCAGTCCTAGGTCCTTCATCTCGAACTTGGAAGCCAACTCCCTCTTGCATTGATAAATAAGAGGGTTTGCACCTGACAGATAGAGATCATCCACATAAAGTTCCAGAATGAGAGGCCTCTCATTCTCAACCTTGAAATATAGGTTAGGGTCAGCATCGCTCCTTGTAAATCCCAACTTCATAAGATAGTTATCAATCCTCTCATGCTAAGCCCTAGGGGCTTACATCAACCCATAGAGGGATTTATTCAACCTGCATACGTGTGTTCTTTGATTCTATACTTCAAACCCCTCAGGTTGTTCCAAGTAGATTTCCTCCTTAAGCGAGCCATGCAAGAAAACAGTCTTAACATCCATTTGGTGTAAGCTCCACACTTGAGAGGCAACAAGGGCTATAATCGAATGAATAGTGGTATATCGGGCAACTATTGCAAATATCTCATCATAGTCCACCCCTTCCTTTTGAGAGAAGCCTCGAGCAACGAACCTGGCCTTGTATTTTTCAGCACTTCTATCAACTCCATGTTTGATTTTGTAAAGCCATTTAGAGGTGACCTGATTCGAATGGAAAATGGCATCCACCCATGGTATTCATCCACCCATGGTATTGTGAGTGGCATCCACCCATGGTATTCATTCACCCATGGTATTTGCCCATGGTATTGTGACATCCACCCATGGTATTCATTCGCCCATGGTATTTGCCCATGGTATTGTGACATTCACCCATGGTATTTACCCACCCATGAAATTTACCTGTGGTATTGTAACCAAAAAAGGCTACAAGTAACAAGTCACATTTTGTAAAAGGCCAAATTGTCTGCCACAATGTAGCCTTTATAGTTATTATCTGTTTTAATAAAAAAAGTTTCTTTGTGGTTTTGTTTATTAGGTGTTCTCCTCTTTTTCTTCTGGCATTTCAATTTTTCAAATCCTGGGGGCCTCCCCCCCAAGATCCATTTCAATCTTTTAGATCTTGGGGGTTTCTCGCCAAGATTCAGATCAGTAGTATCAGAGCCAGGTTACGATTCCATAGGAATGAGGGTTTGATGCATATTTCAGTTTCAAATTTTTGTAGCAATATTCAACAAACTTCAGGCACGAGCTACGACCTCCACAAAGCACGTTCTTGAGCAAAGCGGGAAGAATTTTTCTTTTTCATTTTTTTGTAGGAAATTTTTTTGGGCAGCGAGTTTGCAGATCAAATCTAAAACTTTTGGTGCAAAATTTTCAAAAATAAATAACATATATGGATTCCTTGCGAAAAAATACCCAAATTCAAAAACAAAATCGGCCGAATCGGAGTCTGGATGAGGGAGATATCGCTAATTTAAAATCAGCTATATTGCAGAAATTTTTCTAACGACAATTTGTGGATGGAAGCTCTCCTATCATTTTTTGCAGTTTTTGTGAAGAATTTCAGAAAAAAATAATTATAGATCTGAGCTCCTCTCAAAAAATCACCCAATTTCAAAAACAAAAATGGTCAAATCGGAGTTCGGATGAGGGAGATATCGCTGATTTAAAATCAACTATTTTTTCAGAACTTTTGTGATGGAAGAACAGTTGCAGCGCGAATCTATGTTTCCAGGGTGTCTAAAAAGAGATTTCAAACACATGGGAAGATGCAAAATGGTCATTCTTTTTCCAAAAATAGGTTATAATAAAGATTCTGAGTTATATTAAACGAGTTATGTCCATTTTAAATCTAGAGCAACATTCGGAGTAGGTTCCCTCTGGAGACGTGCCCTCCCATCCCACTTTAGTAGGCACTTACTTCACATTCATTAGTTTCAGCATAGCAGCACTCGGCTTGGGTTCTTTGGAGACGTGTCCTCCCACCCCATGCTATGTAAGCACCTACTACTTTATCAACAGTCAACATCACGATTACGGGTCAACCACACAAAATCCTTGTCATCGAAGTCCATTTGCTAGGTTGCACACTATTAGTATCACAGTTGGTCACAAGCATTACAGGGTATCTCTATCCTCAGATCTTCATTTGTCATGGTTATGGGTCATCCACAAACCCATATTTCATCGAAATCCATTAGCTAGGTCGCACACTATCAGTATCATAGTTGGTCACAAGCATTACAGGGTATTTATATCCTCGGATCTCCATTCATCATGGTTGAGGGTTAACCACACAAAACCCTTCTCTTCAGTGGCTCTTCATATTCAATAAAGGCTTTGCGGGAGGGAACTTCACACAATAGGGATCATCGCTTCTTAAGGAGGGAAGAATGATTCGAATGGAAAATGGTATTCATCCACCCATGGTATTCATTCGCCAATGGTATTTTCCCATGGTATTGTAACATCCACCCATGGTATTCACCCACCCATGGAATTTCCCTATGGTATTGTAACCAAAAAAGGTTATAAGTAATAAGTTGATTTTGTAAAAAAATAGATTGTCCGCCAAAATGTAGCCTTTATAGTTATTATCTAGCTTTAATAAAAAAAAGTTTCTTTGTGGTTTTGTTTATTGGGTGTTCTCCTCTTTTTCTTCTAGCATTTCAATTTTTCAAATCTTGGGGGCCTCCCCCCAAGATCCATTTCAATCTTTTAGATCTTGGGGGCCTCCCCCTAAGATCCGAATCATGACCACAAAATTATCCTTGGGTCTAGACACCACATCCCAAAGATCATTCTTCATGATGGATTCATACTCATTCAACGCATCCTTCCATACTTGATGTTTCACGGCTTCTTCGAATGTACAAGGCTTAGATTGAACAATGGTACTCATGGCAGCAAGGTATCCTTGACAACTAGTGTGCTTCTTACTTTCACGAAATGTCCCTCTTGGAGCAATATGCTTCTTAGCAGCTTCGAGAGTGTCTTTGAGACACAACAGTCTTTTCCTTGAAGTAGGGGGATCACTAGGAGGTGGATCAATGGGATCCATTGGGCCTTTAAGATTGGGCATAGGCTCATCGGAAGAAGGATCTTCCTGCTTTCCTGTAGCATCATCATTTTCTTTTCCTGGAATGGGGAGATCTCTGGCTTTCCCAAGAGCAGTGTCTTCATCGAATGTAACATATGCTAAAGAATCTAGGGCAATTGGATATAGTAGGATTCTTCTAGATTTGATAACAATTTGTGAAGCACTTTTACAATTTATCTTGTTAGCTTAATCTTCTTCTCTTCTTATTAGTGTATGTGTGTTTACTTCATCAAAACTGCTACCAAAACACAAGATATTGTCTATCTGCCAGGGCAAAACCTCTCGCTCTTAGAAAGGAAAACCCTTTCGTAAATTTCTCTTATTGAAGCTTCTTTTGATCAATGCCAAACCCTAGACCCTTGACAAGAATATCCTCCAAGCACAAGTCAAATCCTTCATTCTTCTTGCATTTCGTTTCCCGGCACTTCTCCTTTCTTCTGGCACTTTGTTCTTCTTCCGACAACTGATGATAGTCCTTGTTATGTTAGTTCTTAGAAGAGATACTTTATCTTTGATCCTTAGTGAGGTCCTTCACTAATGAGGATACCTTCCTTCTCTTGACCAACCGAGCTCCTTCTTGATGTGAGGTTACAGACTTGATGTGACAATATTGCAGCCCTAGTTTCGCACGTGTGAGAGGTTTCCTTGCATATTTGACTCTTTTCTCCTTCGCTTGAGAGAGCCTCTTCTTCGCTTGATTAGGAGGCCTTATAGGCCTAAGTTTCTAGCCCAAACAATGAGAGATGAGCAATTGTGATGTTGTTGTTGTAGTGACCGTAGACAGCCCTCCTTTCCTCGCACGTGTGACTGCAATTCACCGTAAAACAATCCTTTAAACTTTGGTTATGTCTCTGACTTCTTCGTTGCACTAGAGGCTCCTTATACTTGTCTTTCTTCACCCTTTATTCGGCTTCTCTTGCTCGATGGTTTCAGAGGTATGATTGCTTGTCGTTGGAGGAGTGGATAGCCTCTATATATAGAGGTTTGTCCCTCCTTTAGGCCAACTTGAGGATGACTAGGAGATTGTAGGCCAACTTGACTTTTCTTCTTCGAAATTGCTTCTTTTGGTCATGTCGTTGCATGGAGGACTTGTGACTTTGCTTGGAGGTATTCTTTTGACTCTTATACAAATATATACATGGTGTAACATGCCCTTAACAGTCTTCAATATTTTCTTTTGACTCTTTGACTTACCTATAGCACTTTGACATGTGCTAGACCCATTTCAATGAGCAAGAAACTTATTGATAAATATAACAAAAATAACATTTATTTTCTTGTATAAATACAAATATCAAAATTACATTTATGAAGACTGGACCTAGTTACACTTTCTTCAACAGTGCCTCTTAACTAGAGAGGTATTCATAAATCATTACAAGGTTTTTGGCTATTTTTCAGTCTTGAAGAATTCACATAAGAGAAATCGGTTTGGCAATCCATCTGTTATAGCATCATAGTAACCAACATTGTTCATAGCAAGGCCTTGACTAACAACTCCATCTCTCATAAGATCAAAGCACAATGTTGGCGAGACCAATGATATATAGACACCTTTATCATTGTCTCTCAAGGTACATAACCACCCGGGTGTTCACTGAGTATGACCTTCTATGACTATTCTTATCTTGGGTTCCCAACCTTCAAAGAATATCAGTCCTCTTGCCTACTCTTGTCTTGGATGCCCTACACATCCTCAAAGAGCATCGGATGCCAAATGATTAGCCAATCCTCCATTCTTTCTTCCAAAGTGAAGACAAGAATGTTGTGTCTATCTCTTCCTCTGACAAAGAACTTGCTCAAGCTCCTTTGTAATTAGGAGCTAGTAAGAACTCCCTCTTAGCTAGGGACTTATCCATTCATCATCAACTTCTTCTTCATGGGTCCTTCAGCTTGCTAGATCTCCTTCTTTCTTTGATGTCATGAAGTCTTTGTGTTTGAACTTCTTCTTGGTAGGGCAATGGCCATCGATCATTTTCCTTCTTAGTTTGTCATGTCATTGCTTACTTCGTGGAAAGTGGCCTTCTTGATATATGTCAGGATCTTGTGTCATCTGGCTACTCCTTTGTCACTTGATTATACTTCGAGATATTTATCACATAGATGCTTCGCTGTACTTACTTGTTCCCATACTTCGATCTAGTAGCCCTTCATGACTTCATCCTGATATTATTTCAACAACAAATAGTGCTTTTGTTGGATGGCTCTTCATCATGACATCTTTGTAGAGTTGAATCAGTTATCTGCATCTTAATATCTCCGAGGCCATCATGGGTGTCAAGGGTCCTTTGATCTTTTACCTTCCTTTGTCAGAGTTGTCATGCCTTCTTTCGGGAGATGTCTTATACTAGATCTTTGTCAGATAATGATTCTTCGTGTACATGGTGTTATTACATGCTTGATCTCTTTCTTCATTTGCTTCTTCTTGGATTGTTTAGTCAACAACCTCATACTCCTTATGAGAACACTTCCTCTTTACCTGCTTCTTGGATTAGTCAACAACCTCATACTCCTTATTAGAACACTTCCTCTTTACCTGCTTCTTGGATTAGTCAACAACCTCATACTCCTTATGAGACAATTTCTTCATGTTCACCTTCATTAGATTGTAGTACATGCTTTCGAGCATTTATTTGGTGAAAGAGATCCTTTTATGATTGATCAAGTTTTAGAACATTTCTCATTATTTGATAATACATATGATGACATGACTTAAACTTTAATGCATACAAACCTCATCTTGATTCTAGTTTGATCATCTCGGCTTCATTTTATGGTTGTTCTTGATTGGTGTAGCCTTTCTTGCTTTATCTTTTCTTCCCTGCATATCATCCTTCTTTGAGTCCCATGAATGGAACTCCCAATGAGACATCTACTCTTATTTATGAACTTCCTTTTGAAGATCTTGTCAGAGGATCTTGAAGACCCTCATTCTGCAAATGTTTCTTCCTTTTGATGATGGAGGCCTTCTAAGATTTTAATCATGATCAGTTATTCTTTCATCATGGATTAGGTCCTATAATAGACATGCTTCTTCTACATGAATATCTTGGGCTATATCTACACCATGCTCCTATATTCTAGAAGATATATTTAACCATGCATTCTATTCTATTTCTACATGCTTCTATACTAAAAATTTTGAAAGAAGACTTTTAGGTAAAGAGGTTGACTTAGTCATAGTAGAGATCTGGAGGATCTTCCTTCTACTATTTGTCTTCTTCTTTCACTTCTTGAGTTATGTGAGCTTCTTCTCTTTTTCTCTTGTTGTTGTCCTCCTTAAGTTTGGGACAATCTCTTTTGTAGTGTCCATATTCTTGACAGCCATAGCATTGAATTTTGGACATATCTCTATTGTTTGTTCTTCATGGACCAAATTTGCCAAATTTTCCCTTTCTCTTGGCCATGGTAGCAAATGCTTGCTCCTTTGATCCCACATCATCCTTTGCTTTGAGTCTTGTTTCCTCTATCTTGCATAGAGACCATAGTTCACATAGTGAGGTAGCTTCCTTCTTGGCATATATGGTTGATGTGAAATTGTCCCAATCCTCAGGTAGAGCATTGAGTACTATAGTTTTCATTTCTCTGTCAGACATGACTTCTCCTAGTTCTTGAGGTTGATCTCTCATCTCAGAGATCTTCACGAAGTAGGGAGCTATTCCTTCCTTTGATATCTTCATCTTGTACAAATCACTTCGCAGAGATATCACTTCTCCAATTGTGCTTACCTAGAATAGCTCAATTAGTTCATCATAGATTTCTTTTGATGTCTCAAACTTGGAGACATAAGGAATGAGAGAGTCCTTGATCAATTCTATTAGAATCCTTTGAGCTCTTGTCTTATCCTTAGTATATTTGGCTAAGGCTTGAGTTTGTTCCTTAGCAAGGATAGTGACATTCCCTTTGATGAGGTCCAAAAGTTCATTCTCCTGGAGAAGTAAATCAATCCTCTTCTTCCATGCAAGGAAGCTAGTGGTCCCAACCAATTTGTTGCTTTCCTTGCAAAAAGACATTGATGTTGTTCAAGAGGGGACATATATACTTACTTGATAAAGTTTGTGATGTAGTGGACTTGCTTTCTTCTTGAAGACTTGATGGCTTGCCTTCTTGGATCTTGATGTTCTTCAAACTGCTTTCTTCAAATAGACTTGCTTGATGATGAGATTTGCTTGGAGAGAGATGGCTTGACTTTTAGTGCTTCTTCCTTTGAAGATGGTGTAGCTTGATGTAGGTCCTTCTTTGACTTGATCTTCTTGAAGGTGCCTTTGTATGAAAGGATTCTCTTCTTGCTTTGTAGTCTTCCTTGATGGATAGTAGATGGTAGACCTTTCTTGTCCTTGATGTATTTGAGACTTCTTGGTTTGATGCTTCAACCTTGTAGTTGTTCTTGAGATGTCCTTCCTTGATGATTCACTTTATGAGTGTTCTTGAGATGCCCTTTTTCCTTGATGTGTCACCTTAGCTTTGATACCATGTTGAAGAATCTAGGGAATTGGATATAGTAGGATTCTTCTAGACTTGATAACAATTTGTGAAGCACTTTTACAATTTATCTTGTTAGCTTAATCTTCTTCTCTTCTTATTAGTGTATGTGTGTTTAATTCATCAAAATTGGTACCAAAACACAAGATGTTGTCTCTCTGCTAGGGCAAAACCTCCCTCTCTTAGAGAGGAAAACCCTTTCGTAAATTTCTCTTATTGAAGCTTCTATTAATCAATGCCAAACCCTAGACCCTTGACAAGAATATCCTCCAAGCACAAGTCAAATCCTTCCTTCTTCTTGCACTTCGTTTCCCAACACTTCGTCTCCCTTCTTCCAACACTTTGTTCTTCTTCCGACAATTGATGATAGTCCTTGTTATATTAGCTCTTAGAAGAGATACTTTATCTTTGATCCTTAGTGAGGTCCTTCACTAATGAGGATACCTTCCTTCTCTTGACCAACCGAGCCCGTTCTTGATGTGAGGTTGCAAACTTGATGTGACAGTACTGCAACCCTAGTTTCTCGCACGTGTGAGAGGTTTCCTTGTGTATTTGACTCTTTTCTCCTTCGCTTGAGAGAGCCTATTCTTCACTTGAGTAGGAGGCCTTATAGGCCTAAGTTTCTAGCCCAAACAATGAGAGATGAGCAACTGTGATGTTGTTGCTATAGTGACCGCAGACAGCCTTCCTTTCCTCGAACATGTCACTGCAATTCACCCTAAAACAGTCCTTTAAACTTTGGTTACGTCTCCTCCTCCTTCACTACACTAAAGCCTCCTTATAATTGTCTTTCTTCACCCTTTATTCGACTTCTCTTGCTCGCTGATTTCAGAGGTATGATTGCTTGTCGTTGGAGGAGTGGACAACCTCTATATATAGAGGTTTGTCCCTCCTTTAGGCCAACTTGAGGCCGACTAGGACACTGTAGGCGAACTTGACTTTTCTTCTTCGGAATTGCTTCCTTTGGTGATGTCGTTGCATGGAGGACTTGTGACTTTGCTTGGAGGTATTCTTTTGTCTCTTATACAAATATATACATGGTGTAACATGCCCTTAAGGGTCTTCAATATTTTATTTTAACTCTTGACTTACCTATAGCACTTTGACATGTGCTAGACCTATTTTCAATGAGCAAGAAACTCATTGATAAATATAACGAAAATAATATTTCTTTTCTTGTATAAATACAAATATCAAAATTAAATTTATGAAGACAGAACCTAGTTACACTTTCTTCAACAACACCATGGCTTACTTCCACATCTTGTTGACCAGACACATAGATTCTATATGCCTTTGAGTTTTCATTATAGCCCACAAAAGTTCCTTTCTTCCTGGATGCATCTAGCTTGTTTTTATTCTAAAATGAGAAACATCAAGTTTCTTACCGATGAAAACTTCTTTGGGTGTCTTGAAGTCCAATGCTTGATTCGGGCACCTATTTTTAACATATACAGCAGCGTTGGCAGCTTCTCCCCATAACAACTTCGGTAGGCCTTGGTCATGAAGCATACCACAGGTAGCTTCTATGATTAGTCAATTCTTGCTTTCGGCAACTCCATTTTGCTCAGGAGTATATGCAGTAGTGGTCTCCCTCTTAATGGCAGCTTCTCTACAATAGTCATTGAATTCATTTGACTCATATTCGGTTCCATTATCAATCCTCGATATTTTGATCTTCTTCCCTGTTTGATTCTTGACCAAGGCTTTGAAAGAGCAGAACCATTTGAACACTTCGTCCTTCTTCTTCAAGAAATAGATCCATGTTTTGCGAGAGAAGTCATCCACAAAAATTCCATAGTACAAGTATCCTCCTAAAGATGTTACGAGCAATATACTAGATAGATCAAAATGGACCAATTGAATAATATCGATAGTTTGCATTTCACTTGAAGGGAATGGTCCCCTTGTATGTTTTCCGGTTGCACAACCCTAACAAACACCTTCATGATTCATGTTGAAATTAGGCATACCTGTGACCATCTTCCTTACCCCAGACAAAGCCTTGTAATGAAAGTGGGCAAATCTCCGGTGCCACAATTCGGATTGAAGAGAAGTGTCGCAAGAAATGGCTCCCAAAGGACTTCCTCCAACTCAATAAAGACCATCAACCCTAGATCCAAGTGTAAATGCATCTTTAGTGTTTCTTTGCGAAAGACATACCTTTCCATCAACGAATGCTACCTTGAAGCCTTCATCTTCCATTGCAGAAATAGATACCAAGTTCTTCAAATCGGGCACATATAATACTTCTTGAAGATGGATGCCTTGACCGTGATTCAAGTGAAGAGTGATGGTATCTATTCCTTTCACAGGATAGGTAGCATTGTCTCCAAATATGATTTGCAAGTTAGTCTTCTTTTCAACCAAATTTGAGAGGGCCTCCTTGTACCCAGTGAAGTGCCTTGAGGCACCACTATCAACAACCAATGATCCAATGTATTTGGAGGAGAGGCAGTAGATAAAGCAGAAATAAGATAAAATTCATTTTGTTTTTCTACAACATTACTTTCCTCATACCTGGAATTTCTTGATCTTTTGGGACGACAACCATTTCCATATCGAGCAACGGGAGCATTCCTCTTTCCTTTATTGTTGAACTTGTTGTTCCTTTGATAGCCATTGCCTTTATAGTTATTGTGGTTGTTGTTGTCATCATCCCTTGGAGTGTCCTTCTTATGAGGACACTAAAAAAGCATCTTCCTTTTCTTCCTTCTTTGAATCCTGGATTAAATCCTTGACCTTGTCTTCTTGGACCAGCATTGTTCCTCCTTTTAGCATGAGCGGTGAAAGCAATAGGATTATTTCCATTTGAAGGCTTATCTCTTTCCATCATCCTTATTTCTTCTTGAGTGCATCTAGCCAAAAATTCATCAAAACCCAGAATCCTAGCATTGTTAAGGATGGTGGTGTTAAACACATCCCATTCTCTTGTAAAACCTCCAAGTTCAATAAGAGTGAGCTCCCTATCACCAACAACTTCTCCAATAGATAGAAGATCATTCTTGATTTCGGTAATCCTCATGAAGTAGGATTGAATGGACTCTCCTCTATCCATCTTGATGTCTTTCAACTTGTTCTTGAGAAAGAGAACTTGATTTGCATTGTTTACTTTGAATATCCTAACCAACTTGTCATATATCTCCTTAGATGTTTCCAAATCAGAAATATAGGCAACCAACCGCTTGTGAATGGAATCTACCGCAATTTTCTTAGCTTTGACCTCACCTTTCTTGTACTTTGTTTTTGCAGCAGCGGGTGCATTTAATGGAGGCTCCACCACTCTTAATTTGACATAGTGCATAGCATCATTCTCTTCCAAAGTCAAATCCAGAGGCATCTTCCATGAATGATAGTCGGATTTGTCCTTAAGCTTGTCCTCGGATTTAAAGTATGATGTAGTCATCATTGAGGCTAGCTCCAAATTCTTGTCCAACAGCTTCCCTTAGTGATTGCTTTTCTCACTCTTGCTTGGGATTTGTCTTCACCTGGGCTTTGATACCATGTTAATTTTAGATAACAATGGTATGTTCTATGCTTAGCACAATTTACTTCAATGTTCCTTTAGCAGCGCAAGAACAATTTTCAATTATTTCCAACAGTAATCACATTGACATTAAATGCAGATAGAACATAAAACAAATGCGAAAGACAAGCCAAGACAAGAGGACACCAGATTTAGCGGATGCCAAGGAAAAACCCCAATGTGGGGAAAAGCCTTTGATCAAATCTTCTTATTACTATTCATTAGTTCAGTAGAGAGAGAGTACAAAAGTCAAATAGACTAGCCCAACACAAAGTCAAATCAGCCCTGTCAAATTTATGTAGTCAAACTTCAGACCTAACCAGAAAGTCAACGATGGTCAAAACAACAGTCAAACACCTCCTTTGAAGCTTGGTCAAAGGAAGTCAAACTCGGCCTCTAGCAGTGGTCAAAGTCAACCTAATATAGTCACAAAATCTCTCGTCAAACTCGATCAACACTACGGTCAAACAGGCTTGCAGTCAACGCAGGTCAAATAGCCCAAAAAAACTCGATTTTTGCGCCAGTCAATGCGGCCTAAGGAAATCAAAATTTTGCCCCAAAAATCACAGCCAAAACTGGTCAAAATCACCTCAGTCAACACTAGCCAATGCTGGTCAAATTGTCTGAAATTCTGCAATTTCAGTTCTGCAATTTAGCCCAAAAATTTTGTCCTCCTAGCCGCATGTGTGAGAGAGAGAGGTTGCCAAACCTGTATGAACCAATCTGATGAAGAGAGAGAGAAGAATGTGTGAGTGATGGATGTCTAAATGAGGTGTGAGGTCTCTTGTATTTATACACTTTGTTGTGGGTGAAGAGACACATCCATTGGGCTTCTGGAGCCTAGATTACGCTGAGACTGACCTGAACAATTTGCACGTGTGGTCATAAATTCAAAATCACACTTCTACTTGTCTGAATGAGATGATCTTTATATCAATATTGGACCTCTCGAAAAGAGGAATCCAATGCAATCATCATCTCCATCAAATGAGTTGTCACAAGGTGGAATTCGGTCCTAGTTGCCAATTTTAACAAGTCATCACACAACCAGCTCTAATCAGGAAGTTGTTGTATAGCAAGGATCTCGTCCACAAAGATGGTCCATTGCTTAGTGCAACCCTTCTAGGCTACCTTCACTAGCTCCAAATCACTCACAGTTCTCCCACAAGTGATAGCTCATCACAAGCCTGTTGGATCCTGGTGAGATATGAGGTCACAATATTTGATCTGTTCATACGAATGTTATCCAACTTCTCTCTCCACACCATTTTCCTATTTCTCATTTGTATTTTGGCATCTAGTCAAGGCCACCGACATCTTATGTGATATGTCCTTCCCTATCATCTAAGTGATCACGTGATCCTTCACACCATGCAAAATAATTCTGCTTGCCTCCACATCATTCAACTTGTGCTCGACTACTTGGATAGGATTTGTACAAAATTGGATTTTCGTGCTTGAAAATTCCCACAAGCCATTCACCTTCAGAACAATGGAGAACGATTACTTCCATGGATTGAAATTACCGGCCACCTTCAACCTATATTCATACCTCAAGCTCAATGATGCCATGTCACTAGATCAACCTTGGCCACAAAACGCTTAAATTAAAAATTCAATTTTCTTGTTGTTTTCAAGCACTTGTCATGCTAATTTCCTTCTCCAGAGTTTCTAGTTCCCTGATACCATGTTAAAATTTAAATACAAAGTCTGATTAATTTTACCCAAAAATTATTTATAACTAGAAAATTATTTTATTACACAAATAAATTTTGAACTATTGAAAATAAATACTCTAGTATTTCTTAACTTTATAAATAAAATGCAGCAGCAAAAACCACAATAGAATCGGCCACAAGAACAATAGAAATCTAAATCGTTTTTCCTTCACTTATATTAAATCTGGAAAATATTGGGTTTTTACCTACAGAATATTATTCAAAGAAATGACAACTTAAGGGGAACTTGTAACTCAGCCCCCTGAAAATTATGGCTGCTTGGAAACTCAAATGTTGAACTGGAAGAGACCCCAAAACAAACTCAACCTCCTTGAGTCTCTCGACCCTCTCACCCTGCTCACGACCTCTCTATCAATTGTACAACCTCCACACCTATCAAATCGGCAAAGGGAAATATCTCGACCTCCACAACAAATCGTCCCCTCAGCTCAGTCCTTCTCTTCTTGCTCGACTTCACTTGAATTTCTCCGAAAATCTCAACCAGCAATTCCTCCTCAATCTTTTTCAGTGAACTAGAGCCTCTCGCCCTCCTTGAGAAAATTGCTCTCTCAATGTGCATAATGATGTCTTCACCTATCCATTAGATTCATTTTACCATTTCATTATTCAAATAATCCCTAACCTAATCTCAGTGGCTAGGATCATATACTAAGCCTCCCTTGAGATCAATGTCTGAGACTAAATCTACGTCACTTAAATAATTTTATTGTTTATCCTTAGAACTTTTGTTTAACAGTCTGTTGTCGCACAGATTGTCCAGGCAGCGCGACAACGCTCAGACCGGGGACTGTCACCCTAATCCCCGATCTCTCTGTTTAAGCCGTCTCCCGAGGCTAAGGGGGGTAGACCCTATGGGATGAAGGAAGACCAACTGTGGAGCAGTTGGGTTGAGATACACAACAAGGCAATTTAGCACCTGATTGACTAAAAAATGATGTACCAGTGCCTTATGGAGTTAATGATTAAATGATTATTTATTAAATGTTGCGGAAATATGAACTTTGTAAAACAATAATTTATCATCAAATATCCCAAGCGATATAAGCTATTCAATAAACTCAACGCTTTAATAATGATCCAGCAATTAAATTTCTAAAGATTGAATGCTTTAAACAACCATACAATTTAAATGCTAACCAGTTTCGAATAGTTAATTTCCAGATAAACATTAAAGCATTTACATAGAGATGACAAATATTAATCCCACAAAAAAAGAAAAGACATTAAAATGAATTGGCCAAATTTTTAATTAGTCATTTCAAAAATTGTAATTTTAATATTTTGTATTTTTATAAATTTAAAATAAAACAAAACTAAAAAATAAAATTTAAATCTAAACTAAAGTCTAATCTAAAAACTAAAAGGGACCCTTTTTAACTTTTTATATTTTTATGAAATTTTTTTATTTTTCATGAATGAAATAAAAAATAAAACAAAACTATCCTAAATAAAAACGAAAGTAAATAAAACTTAAAACTATTAAAATCTAATTCTAAAATCAAAGTCCTAAACTAAACAAAAAATTAAAAGTTAAGCTAAAAAAAAAACAAATCAAAACCCTTTTTATTCTTTTGATTTTTAATTTTTAT
>APFE031706577.1:0-20959 GCA_000404065.3 Pinus taeda
TCCTTCTCATCCTTGGGAAAGTGTTTCCATGGACTTTGTTGGAGGACTGCCTAAATCTAGGAAAGGTCATGACTATTTATTTGTTGTTGTGGATAGGTTTAGCAAAATGTGTATTTTAATACCTTGTAACAAACAAATTACAGCTGAGAAAATTGCAAAATTGTTCTTTCAACATGTATGGATTCATTTTGGTTTACCCACTTACATAATATCTGATCGAGATACCCGATTTGTTGGGAAATTTTGGTCAAGTTCGTGGGAATTGATGGACACCAAGTTGAAGAAAAGCACAACTTTTCATCCGCAAACAGATGGTCAAAGAGAAGTGGTCAACATGACAATGAGCTAGTTGCTCAGAGGCTATTCTAGCAAGCATCCCAAACTTTGGGATGAACATTTATGTTATGTGCAACATCCTTACAACCGAGCTAAACATTCTTCTACACAAAGATCTCCTTTTGAGACTTGTTTTGGTTTCACACCAAGGTCTCCCTTGGATTTTGTCTTTGGTAAAGACATAATAGTTGATGGACATAGTGATGTGGACAGGTTAACCAAATTCATTGAAAAAATCCAAGAGATTCACCAAGCAGTACAGGAACAGTTGGAAAAGAGCCAAGCCAAGTACAAGGCAAGGCATGACAAGCATCGGATGGAGCATAGTTTCCAAGTTGGTGATCGAGTATGGCTGTATATTAGCAAAGATCGAATGCAAGGAGAAGGTAAGAAGTTGAAGCGAATAAGGTATGGACCTTCCAAGATACTTGAGAAAATTGGTGAGAATGCTTTTCACCTTGATCTACCAGCTTACATGCACATCTACTCAGTTTTTAATGCAGACAGCTTGAGACTATTTGAACCTTCATTAATTGAAGATCCCGAAGAGCAGAGTCAATTACCTTCTATTGATGATCTGTTACCTAAATATCTTAATTAGTTACAAGAAGATACAGTTCTGGATAGGAAGGTAAGAACTACACACAGAGGGGATGTTGAGTACCTCAAGATCGGACTGAAGGGTTCAAAGCCAAGCAGTGCGAAATGGATAGAAATTGAGCAAGCGAGAAAGCAATACCCTCACTTGATTGATGCTTGAAAGAAAACCAACTTTTGGTGGTCCAAAAGCTTTTTCAGTGGGAAAGTCGTGATCTGAATTGGATCCTAAAAATCTCTAAGTTTGCATGACTGTTTCAAATTATGCTAAAATATTCAAGTCCTAGGAAAGATCGAAGCTATTAGAAGGAATCCTCATAACAATTGCAGTTGTGGCAAGAGCAAAGCTACGAGGACCCTCAGTCAAGCGCATAGACCGTTGGCCCATGGTAAAGCACGATGGCACAAAACTGGCAACACCGGAGGCTAATTCGGGAAACAGAGGTGGATTTTGATATGCGGTCGCAGGGCATGCCCCTCAGTAAAGGAAAGCCCCAAAGCACCTGGACCCGAAATCACTATAAAATTTGGAAAAGTAACTGTTTCAGTTTCGTAGCGCGGGAATCCCCAAAATGACAGGATATTGGAAGGCTTTGAGGTGGTAAGCAGTTTTGACTGAGTCCCGCCCGATGCCACACATCGAGCGACATGCATTCGACGGATGAGAGAGAAAACTACCCACATTGGATGGGTAAACACTATGCGACTTGTCCGCCCGATATGAAGGACGACCGTAGGATTTGGGGGATCCAGATTGACAACGGAGATACGTCCCAATGGCTGACCGAATTTGACAGGTCAAAAAGTAAGATGATAGGGATTTGACGTCCGACGTGGATGATGAGTTAGCAAATGACTCATGTTCGCGATTGATCTTGAAGTAAATATATTTAATTGCCATTCGAGTATGATTTAGGGAATCTGACACCCAGTTCATTAGTAAACAGGTGGCCACCTCCCTATGAAGCATTACTCGGTGATGATGACGCAGAGTATAGGAATTCAAATGGACAGAGGAAAGGAAACCAGAATGCCGGGAAGTGGAAACGAACAGTCAAAAAAAGAACAGACTAGATTTAAAACCATAAAATGACAGAAGCAGAGGAGGCAACACCTAGAGAAGCAACACACGGAGAGTAGAAGCCGAGCTGACCTAAAGGCAGCATCGAGTCAGACAAAGCTGGAGAGAGTCAGAGAGTCTGTGTACTCCATTGAAGACTTGAGAGGTTCAAGAAAACTCCTCGGCATAGGCTTGTCATACTACTGTGACCCATGGAGGTCGAGTTTTAGTAAGGAGATTCTGTGCCCTCCATTCCTACTGACTCCATTCTGTTTAGTGAGACTTGAATCGAGCTCACTATTGTAAAAATCTGCTTGAAAACATAATAGAGAGGCCACCACTAAAAGGCTGGACTAGGAGACGTAGCCCAGGAGAATTGGGTGAACTCCTTATTAAACTTGTTTCGTTTACATGTTTGACTCTTATGTTTTCTCTGTTTGCCTCAATGTATATGTATTCTAGAAATCTTATCGATCCATTACATAAGTAACATAGGCACATCCATGCACATGAGTCTGCAATACCTTTCATTCTTTATCCTGGATAAATTCCTGATTAGCTGTAGAGGCTACACAATTCCTTAGAGGGCTGATGCAAAGGGTTTTGAGGCTGACGCAGAGGCCAAGACGGCTGACGCAGTGCTTCAATTGTGCTAGAGAGGGTTTCATGGGGCATATTTTCTGAATATCTACTTCTGAATAGGGAGGTATTACTATGATATTATTTTCTCTGTCGGGTGAGCCAGTTTGGCACCCAGTTGTACTCAAGGAATGACTGCAAAATAAAATAACCCTCTGAATTGCTGCACCAGTTTTCCGAAGTTGGGTTTTTCTAGGGATGAGTTGTCCAAAAATAACATGTCACTTGTGTGTTTGTTATTTCTTTCAGCTGTTGATCTGTAGATGGTTGAGACTGTATTGTGTTTATTTCGATATTTATATGTTTAAATAAATTGTTCGTAATTAAAAAGTAGGAGAAATAAACCAGAGAATACAGATAAAATTTCTAATAGGTAATACTTATAAATTTCAACATGGTATCAGAGCATGGTTGCAGATCACATGAGAGCTTAAGGAACCAGCTGAAGCAAATCATTTTTAGCAAAAACAACCGTCCTGAGTGAGAGAAGTTGTTCCTAGCTGAAAGCGATGGAGAAGGGTTGACGCAAAGGGATTGCATCATCAGTTCGGGCCAGATACAGACTAGTGCAAAGGTTGAGGAGGGAAGAAAAGGCTCACGAAGAGCCACACAGAGACCAAGAAGGTTGATGCAGTTGGCTAGTGGAGCATATCAGCCAATGCATGGATTGCGCAGAGCCTAGAAGCTCATTCTTGTGGTTACTGGGGCTTAGGAAGCTGTGGGAAGATTACGAGGAGTGTGTTATGCTCCTATACCAATAGGTGTCATATTTCGTGATTGACTAGTGAAATGCCAAATATGTTCATCCTTTCCATGCTGTAAAGGTTTCATATCAAAAAATTAAAAATGAAAAAGAGGGTATGCCCTAAAAGAAAGGTCAAAGGGCAAAAAGAACGAATTGGTCAAAAGAAAAGAAATGAACCACAAAGAAAAGACCAGGAAAGTGTGCAAGTCCAAGTGCCACTACTATTTCTTTTTCTGCAAATAAAGCATCATGTACAGCTTGTTGAAACTTTTTTCCACAGTTAATGAAAGGCCAAATAGCTTAATCTTGGCCAGTTCATGCTTAAATTTCCTGTTTTAGAGATAGAGAATAAAATCTGTCCAAACTCTTTAAACTTGGCAGATAAGTAGATAGGTAGAGAAGCAAAGGAGCTCAACTGTTTAATCTGAGCCCTTGGAAGAAATAAGTTCAGACTTAGGTAGGTTTGCCATGAAAATAAAAGAAAAGTTGAAAAGGGTTTGCCAGTCTAAGTGCACCCAAATAAAAGAAGAAAAAATGTTAGGAACGGTAGGCTGGGTAGGTAGATTGTTGTTGCACAATGAGACTTGTGATGGATTCTATCTCTCAAAATGTGTGTTAACTTACACTTCTCTCACAAAGTACTATGGTAGACATTACTCTTGGAGCAGCTCAAGCGAGGCAGATTTCATGACTAACTCCCCTTCATCTCCTCCCCAAATCATTTACTAATTCCCCCCAATAATATTAAGATATGCTCAATATCACTAAGCCACCCATTCCATTTCGCTGATTGCCTAAGTAAAATCCCAAATTTTGCTTAGGAAAGTGGCCATCTTTCTTACATAAACGACTTTTTCTCCTTTTTGCCTAAGTTTTTTAACATCATATCTTAGCACTTTCCATTTATTTGAAAATCCACACTAACGTTTTAATTTATTATGTAAATCCCGCTTTATTACCCAATCCCGTATTATGTATAAAACACCCCAATATTTAATATATCCCCACCCCGGTTGAAATATAACCATAAACATGTTTTGTCGGGAATTAATACGTTTACTTGAAACTTATTAAGAACCCCTTCCCTGCACCCAAAGGAATTAGTCAACATCTGGTCGATTAACAACCAAACCTTGCACTTTTAACCCATATAACCTCGCCCATTCGACCTTCCGCGATGCGATCTAATTGCAATCACAAATCGCACCTTCACCCTGCCGCCTCTGCTTTTCCCCTTTTTTTAAATTTCCGCAATGCGATGCTGTGATCGCATATCGCATGTATAAACCTTCGCCCTTTACCTTTCGCTATGCGATTCTGCGATGCGATCTAATCACAAATCGCAAATCGCATAGATATAACGACTCCAAACCCCTTGTCTTCCGCCGGCGCGATATTGCGATCTATCCTCGGTCATTTGGTCTTCCCTTATGCAATCCAATAGCCCTCATCCATCCATTTCATCCAACAGTGATCTCTCCCGATCAAATCGAAAATTGCCGCCAAAACTTCTTTTTGTCAATAAAAGGATGAAAACGTCATTTTGTTATGTTTTTTTTAGCACCTCCATGCGCTCCAAGTGTAAAAGGGACCAAGGTCACATTTCCGGTGTTTTCACTGCCTCCAGACTGAGAAAGGCTCCAGCAACGAGCTTGCGGACTCTGCCGACCCATCATTTTGCAGTTCTCTCCCTTGTTTAACACAGTTTAAAGCAAACAGAGGGATTTTGAAAGCTTCCAAAAGAGAGAAACCAACATATACAAAGATATTTTGGGCTAAACACCTGACGGATATGAACAAAGAAAACAGGGTATGCAACAAGTCAAAGAGTATCAGATCAAGCTTTAAAGAGTACCAGTGGAGAAATAAAGGCAAATCAAATCAGTATTAAAGAGTATCATAGCCGACTAATAAGAGCATATCAGAGTTAAAGCGCAGTAAAGACTATTAGATGCGCACAATTATTGTAGAAGACACCTGTGGGCCGAACCCTAAGAGCCAGCTTCCAGCACAACCTAAGTTGGATGTTTCTACTTTGCTTGTAAAATACTTTAGGTTGAACTTAGATATTATCTCATAGCTTTTATGAGATACCTGTTGTACATATTTTGTTGTATAAATACCCCCTTCCTTAGAGCTTTGAAGAGTTTGGGTATGTGTAGATTTCACTAGACCTTGTTGTAACTCTGAACTTTGGAATAAAAAGTTGTTGGGATAAAAATGTTGTCTAGCCTTCTGGATGAGGAATCGAAGTAGTGGACCTATCACAAAATTCTTGAAACAACCTGCGGATCAATAAGTCCCTTATATCTTGTGTTTTATAGTTTCCATGTTGATTACATCACCTGTATTTCATGATCTGAATAGCAAAGAAAAAGAATAATTCAGAATTTGCTTGACTGCACTCTATCTTAAATCTTTGTTAATTTTATGTTTTCTTCAGAATTAGCATAAGCAGTGAATTCTTAATTGCTCCTATTTCCCCTGATTCTTTCACGTTGATTATTTGATAAATAATTCTTGCTCTTTGTCAGTAAGCTTTCACTTTCCCTCTTTCAATATGATGAAAGATTCTTAACTGCCCTTTACCCATTTGAGTGTCTGCTCCATATGATTCCATCCTTTAATTGTTCCATGGTTTGACTACCTTGCTCTGTGATGCAATCCTTTGTTAGAAACCAAATCCAGAAAGCCTGTTTCTTTTGACTCCATCATGCCCAATGGACTGAACTCTTCAATTTTACCCCTCCCTCCTATTGAATCTCACCACCCAAACTCAAAACAAAACCCTTGAACTTCACAACTAGCCTAAAACCTTCATAAACAAAGCTAAATCTTAAAGAGAGAGCCTTCTCTCGATGCAGATTGCCTAGAATCTGTGTCTAAAAGACTGGTCTATGGTTACCTCGGATGTATTCCCTTTCTCACAACTTTTGGGAACAACCTGAGTGATAACATCATTGGTGACTCCACTGGGGAACTGAATGATTGTTTGTTACTACTGTCTAGTTTCTAAAAACTACAGATGGAGTCTGAAGTTAGCCAGGTAGCCTTTGAAACTATTATTGCTATGCAACTACATGAGTAAATCAAAGCTGCTTTAGTCTATCTCCAGCCTAGTTTTAGGCTTTGAACAACTGTCCCAAAAATTTGATCAGTTTCCTCTTTTTCAATAGGTTTTTAGGAAAATTCAAAGATTCTCATTAAAAATTCCTAGGAACATATTGTCAAAAGTAGCATCCTTCAAAATATTTCAAGAAAAACCAAAAAATATTGATATAGTCAGAAGCTGGCTCCAAAAAAGAAGACCCATTATACCAGATCAAATCTGGATCCAAATCCTCCACGGATCTTTGACAATCCTAATTTGATCCCTAAAATCTTTAGAAAACCTAAAAATCAAGAGAGTTCTACTGATTCAAATCCTGAAACACTTTAGCAGAGACCTATCCAAACTCAACTTACTGCTGAAAATCACAAGCCCTTTCTCCTATCACTGTTGCTTCTCCTAGTTCACAATTATTCCTCCAAACCATCTCTTCTACGCCCCCATCTACAGCCCATATTTCAACTATAATCCCTGTTATTCCAGCTGTAACATTTATCCCTATAAATATGGTAAACCGATATGCTCCCTTGCAATTACCTGCAAATCCAGGGGCTATGCCACAGGATTATCAGAGCAAAATCACCTATTTTGATGGTGCTAGTACCTACACAGTGTAGAAACATACAAAGAAAATGACAAACTATTTTGAGAATTATGAAATTGATGATGATGATGTCAGGATGAAGATCTTTGTCCAAAGTTTAACTGGCGATGTCAGGGCCTGGTTTAGGGCACTCCCTGCAAATACCATTGCTAATCTAGAAGCCCTTTATCAAACTTTCTTGAACATATGGGAAAATAAGAAGGATCCATTACATATCCTATTAGAATATGATAGCTTGAAAAGAGGCCCACAAGAAATTGTTCAAGATTACTGTGCCATATTTAATAATGTGTACAATGATATTCCTCCTAATCTTAGACCACCACTAGACTTGGCCTTGATCAAATTCCATGATGGATTTGACTCTGACATGGCTTACCAGCATAGGGAAAGAGCTCCTCCAAGTTTAGAAGACATGCAGAGTATAGCTGTCAGTGTAGAGGCTAATCTAATTTCTAAACGAAACTGGGCCAGATCTGAGAGAAGAACAACTTTTAAGGAAGAACCTTCTGCTTTTGAACACAAATTGGATATGATTATTAAAGCTATGGATAGACTTGGGGATAGAGTTGAAAATATTGAGAGGAAATCATCATGGGATGGCCAACAAAGTAATGTGGGGAGGAATCCAAACTTTAGGAAAAACTAGAATTCTAACACTGGGAAAGCTGGTCTTGACCAAAACATCAGACCACCATTTCAAGAAAACTATGTTGTAGCTTCAACTTCTAGTGAACCCATGGAAGATACTCAGATTAATTTGATGGGTCTCAATAGTGGACAACAAATTTTCCTAACTCAAGAAGATCAAGAGGCTCATACTCTTGGTCAGTTTCAAATGCAATCAGGGGAATCCTTTGATTTTAAGGAAGGGTATTACACAGTTGTATATGAAGTCCATAAATAGTATAACTTGAGAAGTAGGAGAATAGATATCTCTGATGACAACAAGAAAAAGGCAATCAAGCAACCTACCAGAACCAAACTCAAGGATTCTCATATGCAAACTACTCCTAAACCAATTTCAAATCCATATACTCTAATCGTTGAAGATCTTTCAGCCAAACAAAAATCAAACCAACACCCTCCACCTATTTTTCCTCTTGAAGAAATCATAGAGGAACCTTTAGAAAATGGTGTAAAAGTGACTTCAGCTCACAATAATATTCCAGTGAAAGAATCAGTTACAGAAAACTCAACTGGAAAGGATATCCTTGCTACCTGAAATGTTAAAATACAGGCTGAAAAACCTTTCAATTTGGAGATTGAAATAAGCAAGTTAAAAATAGCCATTCCACTGTCTGAATTGGCCTAGGCATGAAGTTTTTAGAGAACAAATCAGTAGGTCACTACAAATTCCAGAAAACAAAAATGCAATGAATGTCCTTGATGACCAACTAGAACTTATATTTGGTCCTAAAGTAAATGGAAAGTATGTATATGGAGGAGTTCCTCCTTTCTATGTCAACTTAAATATTCATGATAAGATACTTCACAATGCAATGTTTGATTCCGGGGCCTCTCACAACTTAATGCCCAAACCAGTGATGGAAAAATTAGAACTAGCCATAACCTGGCCATACAAAGATCTATTCTCATTTGGTTATAGCCAAGTTAGATGCCTATGATTGATTAAAGATCTGTGTGTATCACTGGTCCAATACCCTGCCAAGACAATTCTAATGGATGTAGTAGTGGCTGATATCCCACCCAAATACAGAATGTTATTATCTAGATCTTGGGGTGCCAAGCTTCAGGGTTCTTTATAGCTTGACATGTCCTATGCCACCATCTCAGTCTTTGGCCAGCCAAAGAGATTATATAGGGAAACAT
Source organism: Pinus taeda (assembly GCA_000404065.3). Classification (NCBI taxonomy): domain Eukaryota; kingdom Viridiplantae; phylum Streptophyta; class Pinopsida; order Pinales; family Pinaceae; genus Pinus; species Pinus taeda. Next base: position 8,924 of record APFE031706577.1, read on the forward strand.
TGATGAAGTATGTGGTTAGAAGCCAAGAAAAACCCCAAAACCTTCCTATTTATTCTATGCATTCAGACATGGACTCTTTCATCTTGTACAATACTGAGATTTGCGCCCCATTTGTTATCAAAATTCTGATCTTAGGCCAAGATGAACTCCTAAATGAGAAATCCACTATTCAAATCCAAGAAGTCTTAGAGAACAATAAATTGATAGTCACACAAGAGGAATCCCATGAGACTGAAAATTCAAACTTGCCTACTAAACAAATCTTGAAAAATTCTGATAATAGTTCTAAACAAGAAATCCTATGGTATTTGGAATTTGATGGATATGTCAATAGGTTGGGAGCAGGGGTAGGCATTTGGATACAAAATATGCAAAATGATCATGCTGAAGGACATGCATATAGGTTAAATGTTAGGTGCACCAACAACATGGCCGAATATGAAGCCCTTCTGCTTGGGCTCAAAGTGATCAAAAGCCTAGCGGCGGATAGGATATCAGTTTTAGGAGATTCTGATTTGATAATTCAACAAATGAAAGGAAACTTTATCACAAATGAAATTAGATTAAGATCATACAGAGGTGCAACAATTGAAATTCTCAACACCTTTTTAGAATATCAGCTCACCAAAATTCCAAGGCATCAAAATCTACATGCTCATAGTATAGCAACTTTTGCCAGCACTTGTAAATTTCCATTTAAGCCAAATCACCGATTCTCAGCTAAGATTAAACATAGGCCAGCTATACCTGATAATGTAAAAATTGGCAAGTATTTGACAGTGACATTGAAATCAATAATTTCCTGACCCTCAAAGGAGAGTTCTCTAGCACAAAAATAGACACAAGCACTGTAAGTGAAAATGATCAAATAGACACAATTGAGACACATATTTCTGCTGAAACAACAAACCAAATTCTACATCCTACAAAGTTTGCTAAAACAGATTTACAACAACATGAAGAAACAGAATGTGATGATGCTATTGGAGCAGAATGTGAGGTGATTGATTTGAAGGATAATTTTTTACCTACAGGCCTAACTCCTTTGGAAGATATTTTTGACTCAAATGACATTTCTAAGAAACCTAAAATACAGCCATTAAACGCAGAAATTCAGGACTGTAATATAGGAATTGCAAAAAATCCCAAAACGATAAAATTGTCCAAAGCTCTGACTCCTAACCAAAAACTGAAGTATATTGAACTATTCAAAGAATTTCAAGATGTTTTTGCATGGAGTTATGAGGACCTAAAGTCCTATGATACATCTGTTATCCAACACACCATACCTCTCAAGGAAAACCAAAAACCTTTCAAACAGAAACTTAGGAGGGTCAACCCTGTGCTCCTCCCTCTGATAGAGAAAGAAGTTAAGAGAATGTATGAAGTTGGAATTGTTGCACCCATCGGATTTTCAGAATGGGTTTCGAATTTGGTGCCCACTAGAAAGAAAACAAGAGAGATTAGGCTGTGTGTTGATTTGAGAAATTTGAAAAAAGTCTCTTTAAAAGACAACTACCCCTTACCTAAAATGGATCACATTATACAAAGGGTAGTGGGTGCTTCAAGGATCTCACTGTTGGATGGATTCTCAGGCTTCAATCAGATCCTAATGCACCCTGATGATCAAGATAAAACTGCTTTTACAGCCCCTTGGGGATCCTTCAAATATGTGAAAATGCCATTTGGACTCAAGAATGCAGGGGAAACTTTTCAAAAAGAAATGGATATAGCTTTTTCTAAAGAAATCCATGATTTTTTAGTAATTTACCTAGATGACCTTACTGCATTCTCCAAGTCAGATCAAGAACACCTAGATCATCTTAGACAGGTATTTTAAATTTGTAGAAAATATGGTATATCCCTAAATCCAAAAAAATCATTATTTGGCCTAGAAGAAGGAAAATTATTGGGCCATATCATCTCCAAAGAAGGCATTAGAATTGATCCAGACAAAATACAAGCTATTCTGCAAGTTCCTCACCCTAGAAACATTAAGGAACTACAAGCCTTTTTGGGAAAGATCAATTTTCTAAGAAGATTCATACCAAATCTGGCTGAGCTGATAAGATTGCTGAAAAAGGATTCCAAGGTCAAGTGGACAATAGAAGCTAAACAAGCCTTTGAAGAAATAAAAAAAGCTTTGACTCAAACACCAGTCCTTACAAGCCCGAATTTTGACAAAGACTTTATCATATTCTCATTTGCATCAGAACATACAATCACTATTGTTTTGCTTCAAAAAGATGACAGGGATGTGAAAAACCCATAGCCTTTTTTAGCAAGTCACTTAGAGATGCTCCACTCAAATATCAAATCATGGAGAAACAAGCATATGCACTTGTAAAGGCCATTAAGGACTTTAGCGTTTACATCTTATACTCTCATGTGATTGCTTATGTGCCCAACACTGTTGTTAAAGACATCCTAACCCAATAGGGAATTGAAGGCAAAAGGGGAAAATGGATAGCTACCATACTAGAATATGACATTGAAATCAAACCAACCAAGCTAATAAAAGGACAAGGATTAGCCAAACTTATGACTGAAACCAACTTTCAAGCCCTTGACATAAACCAACTGGATAAATGAGCAGGAGATGACGACTCCGCAAATCAATCAAGCCTTTTTACAATCACCCTGGTATGCTGACATATGTTTTGTATTATTAAACCTGCAAGCTCCTCCAGGATTATCCAGAACTAAGAAAAGATTTTTGAAAATGCAAGCTTCTAAATTCTGTGTTTTAGATCACGCTCTCTTTTGGAAAAATCATGAAGGTGTTTTATTAAATTGTCTAATCAAAGAAGAAACTAACAAAGTACTTAAAGAGTTTCATGCAGGAGATTGTGGTGGACATTTATATTGGAAATCAACTGCTGATAAAATCCTAATGGATGGATTTTATTGGCCCACCCTATTTGCTGATGTAAAGAAATATGTAACTTCTTGCCACAAATGTCAAATCTTTGAAGGCAAGAAGAAGTTGTTGCCTCTACCCCTCAAGCCCATTTCCACTGAAAGACCATTTCAACAATGGGGTTTAGACTTCATTCGAGAAATCCACCCTTCATCCTCTGGCCAACACAAATGGATCCTTACTGCCACAGACTACTTTACCAAGTGGATAGAAGCCATTCCTTGTAGGCAAGCCAATGACTCAGTAATCATGCAATTTTTAGAGACTAACATCTTGTCTAGGTTTCGCTGTCCTAAGAAGATTATAATAGACAATGTTGTTGCTTTTAAGTCCAAGAAAATGATCAGTTTTTTCCATAAATACCACATTACTTTAGGTCATTCCACAACCTATTACTCTCAAGGTAATGGTCTAGCTGAATCCTCCAATAAAACCTGATCAACATCATTAAGAAAGTCTTGGAGGGGAATAAGAAAAACTGGCATAAAAGGCTTGTCAATGCACTATGGGCAGACATAATGACTACTAAGAGATCCATTGGCACAAGTACCTATGAGCTAGTTTATGGTATGGAGGCAGTATTCCCTTCTTCTTTGGGAATCCTAGTGATAAAGTTGCTGCAAGAAATACAGGTAGAGCCTAATGATATTCAGAGAAGGATTAATAAAACAATTCATTTGCAGCAAACTAGAGAGGAGGTCTATTAAAGAGCTCATGTTTTACAATAAAAGCTTAAAAAGATCTTTGATAAAAGGACCAAAGAAGAGGATTTCTACATTGGAGAAAAAGTTTTGAAGTGGGATTCTAGAAAAGAAGATAGGGGAAAACATGGAAAATTTGACTTCCTGTGGAAGGGACCTTATACTATTAAGGCAGCACAAGGAAACAACACCTACTTTTTGAAAAGCTTGGATAATACAGAGGCAGATGATGGGCCAGTAAATGGTCGAATGCTAAGCAATATTTTGATCCAGCTTTTTGAAAATATCAGCACTGTAATTTGTACATAAGAGTGTTTACTTTCTACAATTTATTACAGTAATAAGATAGAAAGGAATATGCAGCAAATTTTGAGGAAAAGTCAAAGAACTGCCCCATCTTTTTGTGTCACCTTTTAGTTCATCAAGAATTGGAAAAAGGACACTTAGGAACTGTAAATATGAGAACAAAAAGTATCCAAAACAGAAATGAAATAGCTGAATAAGATCATAAGGAGATGGGCATATTTTACAAGGTACTGTGTACAGTTTGGTTACAACAAAGGAAAATTTCAGAATGCAACAAGAGGTGTACACAAGGCAATCTGACCTGTTGTTCTTGACTTTTCACCAGGAAAATCCATCCCCAAGTGGAGCCAGTGTTATGCTCCTATACCAATAGGTGTCATATTTCATGATTGACTGGTGAAATTCCAAATATGTTCATCCTTTCCATGTTGCAAAGGTTTCATATTTTGAAAAAAATCAAACAATTAAAAATGAAAAGAGGGTATGCCCTAAAAGAAAGGTCAAAGGGAAAAAAGAACGAATTGGTCAAAAGAAAAGAAATGAACCCCAAAGAAAAGACCAGGAAAGTGTGCAAGTCCAAATGCCACTACTATTTCTTTTTCTGCAAATAAAGCATCATGTACAACTTGTTGAAACTTTTTGCCACAATTAATGAAAGGCCAAACAGTTCATGCTTAAATTTCTTGTTTTAGAGATAGAGAATAAAATCTGTTTAAACTATTTAAACTTGGCAAATAAGTAGATAGGTAGAGAAGCAAAGGAGCTCAATTGTTTAATCTGAGCCCTTGGAAGAAATAAGTGTAGACTTAGGTAGGCTTGCCATGAAAAGAAAAGAAAAGTTGAAAAGGGTTTGCCAGTTTAAGTGCACCCAAATAAAAGAAGAAAAAATGTTAGGAATGGTAGGCTAGGTAGGTAGATTGTTGTTGCAGAATGAGACTTGTGATGGATTCTGTCTCTCAAAATGTGTTTTAACTTACACTTCTATCACAAATTACTATGGCAGACATTACTCTTGGCGCAGCTCAAGCGAGGCAGATTTCATGACTAACTCCCCTTCATCTCCTCCCCAAATCATTTACTAATTGCCCCCAGTGATATTAAGATCTGCTTAATATCACTAAGCCACCCATTCCATTTTGTCAATTGCCTAAGTAAAATCCCAAATTTTGCTTAGGAAAGTGGCCATCTTTCTTGTATAAATGACTTTTTCTCCTTTTTGCCTAAGTTTTTTAACATCATAGCTTAGCGCTTTCCATTTCTCCAAAAATCCATACTAACTTTTTACTTTATTATGTAAATCCCGCTTTATTACCCAATCCCGTATTATGTATTAAAGGCCCCAATATTTAATATATCCCCGCCCTGGTTGAAATATAACTATAAACATGTTTTGTCGGGAATTAATACGTTTACTTGAAAATTATTAAGAACCCCCTCCCTGCACCCAAAGGAATTAATCAACATCTCGTCGATTAACAACCAAACCTTGGGCTTTTAACCCATAAAACCTCACCCATTCGACCTTCCGCGATGCGATCTAATCGCAATCACAAATCACACTTTCACCCTGCCACCTCCATTTTTCCCCTTTTTTTAAACTTCTGCGATGTGATGCCGCGATCACATATCGCATTATCACATGTATAAACCTTCGCCCTTTACATTCCGCTATGCGATTTCGCGATGTGATCTGATCGCAAATCGCAAATCGCAAATCACATACATATAACGACTCCAAACCCCTTGTCTTCTGCTAGCATGATATTGCGATCTCTCCTCAGCCGTTTGGTCCGCCCTATGCAATCCAATGACCCTCATCCATCCATTTCATCCAACGATGATCTCTCCCGATCAAATGGAAAATTGCCGCCAAAAATTCTTTTTGTCAATAAAAGGATGAAAACATCATTTTGTTATGTTTTTTTTAGTGCCTCCATGCGCTCCAGGCGTAAAAGGGACCAAGGTCACATTTCCGGTGTTTTCACCACCTCCAGACTGAGAAAGGCTCGAGCTTGCGGACTCTGCTGACCCATCATTTTGTAGTTCTCTCCCTTGTTTAACATAGTTTAAAGAAAACAGAGGTATTTCCAAAGCTCCAGAAGAGAGAAACCGACATATATAAAGATATTTTGGGCTAAACACCTGATAGATATGAACAAAAAAAACAGGGTATGCAACAAGTCAAAGAGTATCAGATCAAGCTTTAAAGAGTGTCATTAGAGAAATAAAGGTAGATCAAATCAGTATTAAAGAGTATCAGAGCTGACTAAGAAGAGTATATCAGAGTTAAAGCGTAGTAAAGACTATTAGATGCGCATAGTTATTGCAGAAGACACCTATGGGCCGAACCCTAAGAGCTAGCTTCCAGCACAGCCTAAGTTGGATGTTTCTACTTTGCTTGTAAAATACTTTAGGTTAAACTTAGATATTATCTTAGAGTTTTTATGAGATACCTGTTGTACATATTTTGTTGTATAAATACCCCCTTAGAGTTTTGAAGAGTTTGGGTATGTGTAGATTTCACTAGACCTTGTTGTAACTCTGAACTTTGGAATAAAAATTTGTTGGGATCAAAATTTTGTCTAGCCTTCTGGGTGAGGAATTGAAGCAGTGGACCTGTCACGGAATTCTTGAATCAACCTGTGGATCAATAAGTCCCTTATATCTTGTGTTTTATAGTTTCCATGTTTATTACATCACCTGTATTTCATGATCTGAATAGCAAAGAAAAAGAATAATTCAGAATTTGCTTGACTACACTCTGTCTTAAATCTTTGTTATTTTTATGTTTTCTTCAGAATTAGCATAAGCAGTGAATTCTTAATTGCTCCTATTTCCCCTGATTCTTTCACGTTGATTATTTGATAAAGAATTCTTAATTGCTCTTTGTCGGTAAGCTTTCACTTTCCCTCTTTCAATATGATGAAGGATTCTTAACTACCCTTCACCCATTTGAGTGCCCGCTCCATCTGATTCCAGCCTTTAATTGTTCCATGGTTTGACTACCTTGCTCCGTGATGCCATCCTCTGTTAGAAACCAAATCTAGAAAGCCTGTTTCTTTTGACTCCATCATGCCTAATGGACTGAACTCTTCAGTTTTACCTCACCGTCCTATTGAATCTCACCACCCAAACTCAAAACAAAACCCTTGAACATCACAACTAGCCTAAAACCTTCATAAACAAAGCTAAATCCTAAAGAGAGAGCCCTCTCTGGATGCAGATTGGCTAGAATCTGTCTAAAAGATTGGTCTGTGGTTACCTCAGCTGTATTCCCTTTCTCACAACTTTGGGAACAACCTGAGTGATAACATAGTGAAGCTGGTGGGGTGTCGTTTCTATCGAGACAGAATAGTACCGAGCGGGGCAAGACCAAGGTAGAGGGAGTCACTATCGAGGTATATTTCTATCCAAGGAATCTAGATCAGTGTTGCATGTGCATAGGAGATTGGAGAGGTGCAACTCAATGATTGGCAAGTGGATTTTGAGGAGGTAAATCGAGACTCGGAGGGAGTCTAGCAGAGAACTTCCAGGTGGGAAGTAGAGACTCAGAGGGAGTCAAAGAGAGAACTTCCAGAGGGAAGTAGAGACTTGGAGGAGTCGAAAGGAAGAGCAGAGAAATGGCCATGAATGGACTGAGGGATCAACACAGGCTGGAAAAGGCATCCAACTTTGTGGTCTAGAAGGCCTGAATCCTGTCTATTCTAGATAGACATCACATCAAGGCCTTGGCCTTGATAAATTGGCTATCCTAGTTGACCCAACTGACAATGAAAAGTATGAGGAGGTAATGCCCAAGGTGAAATGGATCATCCTTGATGGGGTCAAGGATCATGTGGTCCAACATATTACCGAGAAGGAGACGACAAAGGAAATGTGGGCACCTTGAAGACATTGTATGAGAATAATTTTGTGCAAAGGAATATGTTACTTGAGAATCAGTTGCGGTCATACTAGATGCAAAAGTGGGAGCATATAGATCACTTCCTCAATAGATTGAAGGATATCCGGGACCAATTAACTTCCATAGGGGTCACGCTGGACTAGGAGTTGATGGTGTGGACCACCCTAAATGTAGCCTCCAAGGAGTGGGAGACATTTGTCGAGAGCATTCTGGGTAAGGCGAATCTTCCATATTGGGAAGAATTGTAGGCAGCTCTTTGCCAAGAAGAGATTAGACGACTGAGCAGGATGGGAAGTAGCAAAAAAGGATTTCAGATCAAGAAGGAAGAGGAAGAGGATGCAACTCTGGCATCTATGGGGAAGCAGGAGAAGAGGAAGAAAAAGGACCTCTCCAAGGTTAAGTGCTTCAACTTTGGGGAACTGGGTTATTATGTGAACCAGTGTCCGAGGAAGAAGAACAAGGGAGAGGCATCTGCCTCAAGGTAGTGCTAGTGAAGGAGGAAAATGAGGTAGAGGAGGATGACAATTGTACCATGATTGCTCATGTAACTCTAGAGAAGAGGTGGGGAGACATCGAGATGTAGTCAAGAAGACTACGGGAGATGAGGGGCAGGATCCTTGAGGTACCCAAACTCTTGGATCAGATCCTTGCTACAGGAACCCCAAAGTGAGAAGTAGTAGGACTGGCGGATATTGGTAGAAACAGACGCGGATGAAGCGGAAGAGAGTGCTATAGTACAGTAGTCCCAGGCAGTGCAGAGCTAGCAGTTTGCAATAGTACGATAGGCACAGAGGAGGTTGCAACCATGTAGAATGGCACAAAGAGGTTTGCAGTGGTGCGAGAGGCAGGGAGTTGTTGCAGTAGCACAGAGGCAATAGAGGGAGCACGTGATAGTGGCAGGGAGAGCTTCAACATCGAGAGTGTTTCTAGCCTAACATGGATGTCAGTAGTTGAGTGGATTAATTACTTACTTCTCAGTGAGTTGTAGTGCAATAGTAATTAGTAGTAGTGCGATGCAACATGATGAGAGGGGGTTGCAGTGCAGATGCAATGTTGGGAGAAAGGACCAGCAACAACATGGATGCAGAGGGAGATGTCGTACGATGCAACAGTGGTAGTGGCATAGACATGGGTAGTAGTATAGGATGCAACAGTGCATATGATGTTGGGTGGGGAGGCCTAGCATCAACATAGGTACCGATGCCGTATAATTAGGGTGATGCTCAGTGTGGAGTATTACTAAAGCACAGTCCTCGCTAAGAGGGAGTCTTGATTTTGGGTAGCAACATTTGTGATCTAGCCATGAAAATTGGTGGAGAGGCTAAAGCACATGATATCTCCAAGACCCATAAATGGTTTGGGCAGATTCTACCCGGTTAAGGAGATATTAAAATAATTAATATTTTTAATGGAGTTCCTAAGTCTAAACTTAGGAAAAATAAAATATTAATGGATATTAATATAAAACTGGATTATAAGGTTCCAAATGACATGGATCAAGACAAATATAATCTTAGCCATTGATTAGAGATGTAATCTCGGCCGTTGAAGGACCAACAAGAAAAGTATAAGAGGAGGCTTGAGGGTCAGTTGGAGAACACACCAAAGTGATCAGCCATTTGATTTTCTAGAGCGGGGTTGTTGGCTTGTGGGGGCATGACCTAGGTTCAATGTTAGTTAGCCAAACAAATCCCTACTCTACTGGCCCTTTCAACATCAACCCATGGAGCGTGGGCTGAAGCCTCACCCGAAGGAGTATGGGGGGATGCTGGAACCAAGTTTCCGCACCCTTGAGATGGTTGTGATGTCGGTTTAGTCCAACTAGACCTACCTTCATGCATGTTGCTTAACCCTCCATTCCACCTTTCAATGCCTTCATGAAAGGGTACAATCAGCTTCCGCATAGCCCTAATCAGGCGCTGAAGTCCTTCTGCGCTGCTAGGGCAAAAAACTGTGATATTTCCCAATCCAGGCTAAGTGTCTTACTTATCTTATTAACAGATCTTAGTTAGCTTTGCGTAAACCAATGTTCTTACTTGTGTTCACTTAACCAACACAATTACATATATTACACATCATAAAAGTATTATAAGTGAAATTCATACCCAACATTACAGATGCATAAACAGGAAATAAAGACATATAAATTGTAGAATACTTCTCTTTATTAATAATTCCAGACAATTACAGACTCGACCCACCCTGTGCACTTAGCTGCAGGGGTCCACGCACTTAGCTGCAGACTTCTAGGCCTCTGCACACTCAGCTGCAGAGCCTCTACCTACGTTACGGCCCAATACTTAGACTTCTACTTGAGAGCTATCTCTCATACATCATATCTTCCTTGATTTCTTTATTCTTCTAACTACTTAAGGCTTAGCTCTATTTATACAATCCCATGGTCCGTGGACCATGGGTAGATCTTCTACAGCCAACATTACATTTCCAAAATAAGGGAAGACAACTCTATGACTCTTTAACATATATGCGCTCTGTGACCACAAAATGCGGAGTCTTTACACTTGGATTACAAAATTATGACCAAAATATGGGCTTTTAGCCCTAAAAATTCCCTTGGGGGATCCCGAGCCCAACAAGCCCCAGCACAAACATCGTGACTCACCCTCAAGTCACTATGTAGGTACATATATCTTAGTGTGAAGACCTCCCAGGTCCATATGGATCATCACAACCTTGGCAACGCACTGAGCAACCACCTGCTGGACTTCTTCCACTCGTTGCTCGGTGACTGTTGATGAACTACTACCCTAAATGTTCTGCTGAGCTGCTTGCAGTTGCGCTAGATTTCCTTCAATGGAGGTTGTGATCACATAAGCCTCATCTATCCATGGTTGTAGGCACACTTTAAAGAGCACTTCTTTGTGCCGAGCGGCATCCACCTGTTCCGTGATTGCATTTTCCTCCTGCATCCATGCGAGCCTCTATGTAAGGGCGACTATTTGCGTGGTCACTTTTACCTCGTCATATTTTTTTTATAGCTCACACACCTTGTTGAGCCTCAAATATGCACTCATTTACCCATCCTCCCAACAGCCTTTTCCTACTCATTTCCTTCTTTTGTCATCATTTCCTTCATCAACTTGTTCAATTCATTGCATTATAGGACTTTTTAACATGACTTGCTAATTGTGCTAATGATTGACTGTTGGTTTAGATTTTTGGTTCAAGTGCTGCAATTCTGCAGCTAATACAGGATTTCCGCAGCCGGTCTCTGATTCCGCAACCGATCCCAGATTCCGCAGCCATTTTCTTGTTTGCTATGATCCAGGTGTCCTCCAGAGAAAAGAGCCACATGGGCAAGTTTGTATGATTGTGTACATGGTGCGTGTGCTATCGGCTCAGCCAAACTGGCCGTCTACACCCCTAGTCAACGTGGAGGTAGCTCTGGTCAAACGACAAGGTTGCAAACGGTGGCACGGCTCTGCGTGTTCAGTTGGAGCACGTAAGTCACAGCTGGCCTCTTCTTTAAGCCACGAAGACTACAGGGGACAAGAATCCAACAACGGATTTATTAAACCATGATGACCGTTCCCTAGATCCGTGCACAGTGCTGCTGAATGTGTCTTTTTCCTAGCTGTTAGTTAGCTTAGTTTATGCACAGAACAATTGATGTTCTTGCTATAAATAAAGCGTTTCTACACGCTAATTAGTTAGCTTTTGGAAGTTAATCTTTTGCTGCTGTAAACTTTGTTTAAAGACTCTTTTATAAAGCGTTTACGCTCTCCACTGTGTTTTATTATGAGTTGATTTAATTCCAAGAAGACAGTTCTGTTTCTATCTGCGTAGCTGATCTTTTAATTGGTTGAAGTGGATGGAGGGCCCCTGTTTGCTACAACCATTGTACAGTAGCCTTTGAATTTACTTTCCTGCATTTCTTTTTCTTTGATTTATCATGTATATTAATGTACAGTTTTGAATTATGCTGCTTTACATTTCTATACTTTTCATGACTGATCAGTGTGTTTTTACAGCTTTGATTAGGAGCCCGGGACAGTGTGCTTTTACTTCTTTTTAACACTAATGGAATCTGAAGTTGTCTTATCTAAACTGCTGACTTTTGCTCTGATTTCTATTAGTTTCCTTGCTTCATTAGTTTCTTACTTAGTTTACTTTATCAAGTTTTGTCAAGTTGCTAATCTCTTAATGGTTCTGTTTATCATAATTCACTAACTTTTATGGGACCA
>APFE031706577.1:30294-70353 GCA_000404065.3 Pinus taeda
AGTAAAGGTATTGGACTAGTGCCATTGGTCTTTTTGTTTGATGCTTTACTTTCATTCAAAGCTTTAAATCCATTTCAAGTTATTGTTCAAGTTTTCTCTTTTAAATCCAAGAAGAATTTTTGAAATCATCACATACACACACATTCACTCACTTGTTTATAACTTCATCACATCACATTAGGAAGATAAGTCAGACATAAACTAAAAAAAAATGACAAAAAGAACTAGGAAAGGCTGCTTAAGTACATATTGTACACTTCACTTCATCAGCTTACGAGCCCCGGGTTGACAATTTATGATAGCAATTTAGACAACACTAAATTGACCAAACACACCTCTATCTCTAGGCGCTCTACATTTGGGTCCTCTTGCACGGTGGTGAGGACTTCGAATAACTGTTCAAAAAGCTGCATGCACTACTGCGTTGTCGACCATCACTACTATTGTTGTAACAGTGGTGGTACATTGTTCCCTGATTTATAGTGGAGTTGAGGGCTGAGCCTGCAACTGAAATTCAACAATCTGGGGGTTCATCTCCAATTGAACCTAGTCCTTCTTTGCTCGAGCGTCACACACTCTTGTGGCCAACATGTGGATGCGCGCCTCTACCAGTTCTTCTGCCTCAATGTCTAACTCCAGGACCATTCAACAGGCGTCCTCCACTACCTGCATTATTTGCTTGTTCTTCTTCACTGCCTCGTTGCATTGCAAGCCCAATTTTTCGATGTTGATGCCCTGCTTGCTCATCACCTACAGAGCACAACTCTCCCAAGCCCTGAGTTCTATGGTGACTCCATCTTGCAATAGGTAGAGCATATCTCAAGGGAGAGCAACCATATTTAGTCCTACTCCTTTCAGACTGCTAACTATGGGCCTGTTGACCTCATTCTTTGTAGTGAGTGCCCCATCTGGTAGCACTATCATGTTGGTCACCCTTGTGTGCAACATATCCTCGACAACTGAAGTGCCGATTACGAGGTTAGTGGACATTGTGCCAGCCTATGGAGTGTGAACCTGCAACTCTGTCCAGAGAGCCCCCAGTAGTAACTGTTGTTGCTCTTCGAATTGTTGGAGGGCCTCCGTAGTGACATCCCTTACCATTTCTCCGATATCATGCAAATCCCCCTTAGTGAGGGTAATTGGGTCGAAATATGTCTTTGATTCCTTTGCTTTCTTTCATGGCACTACCTGCTCTCATAGTTGTGAATGCTTGAGTGGGTGAACGTCGTCTGCGGGTCCACGCCACCTTGTTTTGTCTCTATTTTTGCCTCAGTCTTGGGTGAAGGTGACTTTTGTCCCTCAGGCTCTTCTCCTCCTGCTTTCTGTCGTTTTGCCAATTTCGCAGCGTCGCTTGCTGCCTGGGCCTTAGCCTTTGCCTCCTCCTTTTTGTGCTTTTCAACCAATTGCACCATTTGGATCTTGGTTTCCTCCTTCTTACGATGCGTGGCGAACTTGTCTGTTTCCACCGCGGAGCCTACTAGAGTGCGCCACTATGATGACCAAGAGTCAAGGACTATGAAAATTACATCATCAGTCACTAGATATGGTCAGTTATGTGATGTCTTCACGGGATCCTTCCACGCCCTGATCAAAACATGGTGGAAATTTGCTTTGAACTCTAAAAAGCTCTGCAAACTAGCATATACTGTGGGTGACAACTGCGGCTTGCAATTGATCCCCATCCGGATACTCATCCCCATTAAGACCCAAAATAAATTGATTTCTTTTATTCATTGCGAGTCCTTGTTCACCACAACGAAGTGTACTTCATTGCCTCTGGAAGGTCCGACGCGACCGAAGGGAATTGGCTGTCTTCGAGCAGCTCCCATGCCACTAGTATGATCGACAACAGGAGCCACGCGTAGTGAAAATTTTTGCCCTACCCCTGTGCCTCGTGATAGTTCACAAGGAACTCGCTGCATAGATAATTTGCCCAATTGAACGGGACTCCTTCCGCACATTGGGTCGCTAGTGCAATCATAGGCACAGGCGCCTCATGTATGCGACACTTCTGCATCACCTTCCCTGCTAAAATTTGTGTTGCGGCTTTCACTGCATGGTTTTTAATGCTGGAGATGGCATATCCTCGCTTCTTCTTCTCCAACTTGAACTTCTTCTTCATCGCTTCCACGAGGGCCAATTCACCACCTTTTCCTTCTGAAATATTGGCTAGATCCTCCCATGAGTAAGGCAGTCGTGTAATCCGATGGATCAAGTGGTCTGTGATGGGAATGGTATCCTCCAGCCACAAACACCCATCATGCACCAAGCAGACTAGTTGCCTGATGACGAAGACGATCACTAGGGCACAATGGTAATGTGGCACCCAAAGTAGGTTAAGAAACACGACTTTCTTTATGCCCTTGAGCCAGGTTAGCGGCTCCAATTCAATTGTCCCAGCAGTCGCGTCCATCCATCGTTGCATTTCCATACAGGTCCCAATCTTCGAATTTCAATACAGGAACTCACCCTAAGTGAGGCCCATAAAAAACAATATCATGTAGGAGCAACGGAGTTTGTAGGGAGATCTTGCTCTTGTCTATGTGCTTCAGTACCTTGGCTTTGCCCTTGCGCAGGGGAACATATTTGGGTAACCAGGTAATAGGGTCCGCACCCTAGGTTTCAACTTCCATTTCCACGTCCTCCTCATCCACCAGGATTTCTTCATATTCCTCCTTGTCAACCTCCAGATTAATGGCCTTCCCCTTTTCCTACAAGGTGATCTTGGTCCTCTGTGGCTTTCTTGGTGAGACGCATACTGGGATCATAGCCTGCTTATCCTTCTTTGGTCTCAGTGTTCTGGGGATTTAGGGACTTCAACTATTGCTCCAACACTCTTTGGGGCTTCTACTACCACAAGTTCCTGTGTAGCTTTCTCGGGTGTCGACATCATTCTAGTCAGGAGGTCCTACATCTCCGTCGGAAATGTCACAAACACTGAACTTTCTCTCAAAGCTTCAAAATTTGTAAGGTCCATACACACTTGATAGTGCAACAACCGGATTTTCAAAATGCCAAGTGTTTCTCGCTAGACATCCACTTGTAATTTATAGGGCCTTTTAAATTCAAATTCGACCGTTCCCCCCATATTCATCCCATTAATGATAGATTGGCAGGAGATTTTCAAGAATCTAAGCCATAAAGTTCACCTTAAATGCCTGCCACCCACTCAATTTGGCCTCAAATCGACCATCAAATCGTGAATAGTGACTTCAACGGTTACTTTCTGGTAGACTTGTGTGCTAGCGCAGTTGTCTTCACGCTATCATGGACCCTTTGACACTTCGCTGCTTACGCGATCTTGCAATCACGCAGCTCCCCAACCCATGCAGTGTATTTTATAGTCCTACGCCTCCTTCCAGCTACCTGGAGCGCTAAGACAATGCTTCTGTCATATAGTCAAATGGCCGAGCCACCTATGTAGGGCTTCAATCGATTGCCATTCACCTTTCCTAGGAAGGGATCACCATTCAACTTAACCAGTTAGATCGCACCACTGTCAATAATCTCCTTAATAACATAGGGCCCCAAGTAATGCATTCTGAATTTCCCTAGAAATTTATCAAACTTACTGTTATACAAAAACACCAAGTCATTCACCTTAGAGGTGTGCAACTTAATATGTTAGTCATGCCACGCTTTTTCGTGTTGATTTTGGATCTGTTGATGAAATCCAACCAAAAATCTCTCTTCTTCGAGCTCATCCAACTCCTTGAGCCTCTCTTCTAGGGCTCCGTGATCCGTCATACCTGTAAGAACTGCTATGCACAGACTAGGCATGATGTATTCCATAGGCATTACCACTTCAACCTCGTATACCAACCTAAAGGGTGTCTGTCTTGTCAGCTTCTTGCATGTCGTCCGATAAGCCCATAACAATGTAGGTATGCGTAGGTCCCAATCAATTCACTGTGCATTGCAAACCTTTGTCAGCACGATTTCAAGAACTTTGTTGAACACCTCCACTGTCCCATTAGCCTATGGGTGATAAGGTGTGCTCTTTTGGTGATACACCTGAAATTCTTCTATCAGCACACTAATCATTTCATTTTAGAAGTGTGTACCCCAGTCACTCATCAAAATCTTTGGACATCCAAATCACATCAGTAAATGCTCAAATAGAAACTTCACGGCGGCCGCGCCAGTGCAATCCTTCACTAGCTGCACTTCTGCCTAATGAGTCAAGTACTCTATCGCAGTGATAATGTACCTCGCGCCTGTCTTCACTTGGGGCTGAATAGGTCCTACAAAATCTATTGCCCACTTTTCAAAGGGTTGTGATGTTATTTGTGAATTTAAAGGCATTTCATCCCTCTGTGATGCCCCGCATGTTCACTAACATACGTCACACGCCTTACAATATGCTTTTGAATCCTGTTGAAGGGTTGGACACCACAACCCTGTGCGTAAATCTTCTGCGTGGTTTCTATTCCTGCATAATGTCCTCCCACAGCACCCCCATGAGCATCCGTGAGGATGCTGCTTTGTTCAAACTTAGGTACATAAATTCGCAATATCTCATCAGTCCCCATCTTGTATAGATGCCTAGCAATGACAGAGAAATCTGTTGTGCACACCACTAATTCCTTCTTTTGCTAGACAGAGTATCCTTCCGGTGCAGTTCTTGTTATTAGGAAGTGTATTATATCCTCAAAATGTCCATCCGTGATGCCCATAGCAAAGACTTGGGCGTCAGGTAATTCTTCCTCCAAATTAGTGGGTTCCTCCCTTGTCTCTATGCGCAACAGGTGATCTGGTCCCATGTTCAATCGTCTAGGATTCACAACAACTTCAAAATCATATTCTTGGAACAATAAGAGCCATATGCAAATTCAACCCCCCAACACAGGCTTATTGACCAGGTTCTTTAGCGCGGAGTGATCCATATACATCTTAAAGTCACCTCCTACCAAGTAGTGTTGATACTTCTGGAGCACATACACCATAGCTAGCCCCTCACACTTAGTGGTGGAATAGTTCTTCTCTGCTTTGGATAATATGCAACTTGTGAACGTGATAGGGTGGTCCAAGCATTCTCCACCATCCTGTGTTAGTACTGCTCCTAGTGCTATACATGATGCATCAACATGTACATGAAACTCTTTCTTCCATTTCGAGAAGACTAGAATGGGTGTGGTAACCATATTTTCTTTCAATATATTCAAGCTTTTCTTATAGTCATCATTCCAACAGAAAGAGACATCCTTCTTCAAAAAAAATTCCATCGGTGCAGTGATCTGGGCATAGCCTTTGATAAAGTTTCTATAATATCTTGTATGTCCCAAGGTAGCATACAGTTGTGTCACACTAGTCAACGCTTCAAAATTCTAAATCACCACAATCTTCATGGGGTCTACCATTAACGCTTGTCTACAAACTACATGCCGCAATAGGTTCCCCAAAAAAACGCAAAACATACACTTCTTGAGGTTAAGCGCGATCTAGTATCTTCGACACGTATCCAGCATCAAGCACAAGCTTGCTACATGGCACTTAACTAGCCCAAATATAGTCCAGTCATCAAAGTATACCTCTAGGAACTTATGAATAAATTCCTTGAATGTCACAACAACAACGCACGAAAATATAGCAGGCGTGTTCTTCAACCCAAATGGCATTACAGTGTATTGAAAACAACCCCACTCAGTCGAAAAGGTTGTCTTGCCCCTATCCTCTGACGCAATTTTGATTTGGTGGTATCCAGAGAACTCACTAGTGAAGGAGTATGCTTCTTGGCCACCTACATTGTCCAACACTTCATCTGTGAGTGGAGTTGGGAAAGGATCATGCACACAAGCGTCATTTAGTTTTCTGAGATCCATGCATATCCTTATCTCTTCCTTCTGCTTCTTCTCTTGCACCACCATTGGGCTTACCCAATCAGATTCCTCTACAAGCTCAATGATGCCTGCTGCTAACATTTTGTCTAGCTCTGAGCAAACCTTTTCCTTGTATTTCGGATTCAAGCAGTAAGGCCTCTGCTTAACTGGCTTCGCGTCATGTTTTAACATGATCTTCATCACTCCTAGATCTCTGATTATTCCTTTCAAATCAGTAAACCTCGTGGGGAATAAGTCCTGATATTCGCAAAGTAATTCAATGACCATATCCACCATGCGTTGTCCCAGTAGTCTCCAATCTTTGCGAATTTAGGTTATGTCTCCATACCAATGTTCACCTATTTAGTTCTCACCGGCACGGTTATATCAAGGTTCTCAATCTGCAGTCCTTGGACCTCGCAGTGGCCCTCAGTTTTCGAAATGTTGATATTTTGTGGATCCTCGTCCTCCTCTTGAACAATTACATTATAAAATTCTAGTGCACGAATCAGATGAGTATCCCATTCAGGCTGCGTCAAGTCTAAAGGATCCTACAGTATCCTAAAAATGGCTGCTTTCACTTATTGTAGTGCTTCATCAATACCATCAAAACCGTCCTCAAAACTAAATGTCATCATGAATCCTTCATGCAGGATGTCCCATTCACCTGTCCCATGGCAGAGGTTTGTTTCTATATACCAATTCATTGGGATAACATCCAGGGTATGACAAAATAGGTGCACCCATTTAGGTTGTGCCTTTTCTCCATAGGCTTGCATCCATTTTGCCAGATGTGCGCAGCGGATCATTATGCCCATCGTACTTGTCTGTCAGTTGCATACTAGGCTTCCCAAATCACACTGTCATCATTCTTCTACATTCACGCCAATCATCGAAACTTCCCTTGTGCATACCCCATCATTTGGTAGGCGTAGCGCACAGTGCCTAGTCTAAGGCCTGGAAGCGTTGCTTTTCTGGCACCTCCCTTTCAAATGCATCCAAAAAGATATCTACCTCATTCAGTCCATCATAAGTAGGCAGATTTCTTACCTTTGACAACACACAATGCACTGACCAGGTCATCATGTTGCAATTCAGCGTAGTTACTTCATGTAACCGATTCTGCCAACATTATATTTCTTCATCGGAGTCTGAAGTGCAGGAACTCTCATGATCCCACACAATCCGCCCATCCGCAGTGGGATTCACCTAGTCTTGGTCTCACGTTGTTATCTTATAGATGCAGAGCAGATTTTCATCACTCTCATAATTGTGGACTAGTTCTATATATTGCAATCCTTCAGTATGATCTAGGGGCATTATTATGCGCAGTGATTTCTTCTCAAAGATCATCTTTCACTTCTTCAGGTTGATTACCCTATTCATATCAATAGCCCAATCAATTCCCAAGAGCGTAGGGTAGGGATTGCTATCATCAACAATCTCTATTAATTCATAGTCTGCCAGCGCACTCACTCCCACAATATCCACAGTCACTCCCTGTAGCTGCCCCATGGGTATGATTTTTTGTTGATTCGCCATCCTTAGCTAAATCGGGGACCATTGTAGGATAGGTCTCCCCATTCACTCCAATGTCTATTTCAGTAGAACATTCACATATGATCCTAAATCCAAAATGACTTGATCCATTTCATATTCTCCAATCTGCGCAATGAGTCTCATTTCATGCCCCATCCTTGTCTTATGCTTACCGATCATTCGAACTATGCATGGTTCACCTGGCACAATCCCAACACATTTATTGATGAGTTTTTGTAACCCTTTCACAACCTTATTATCGTGCAGTAACTTCATACAAGTTTCTAGGAAAGTTGTGAGAATAGAGGGGTCCATCTCTGGTTCCGGTTTATCCTTGCTTCCTAAAGTGGACTTAGTGAAGCTCTTCTTAAATTCCATGAATTCTTCACGAGTGCGCTCCAAATCAAACTCAGCCTCTTTTTCCGAGGCTTTGCAAACCCATGTATTGTCTTCTGGTTGTTTCCCTTAGATATCTCCTATCGCAATTCCACTCTGAAGAACTATATTTACGTTCAGATCTTCGTTGCGTGGCTTAGACCTCATCATCTGTAGGTTTTGAGTTAGGGGAGGCGGTAGCGCCCCTTTTTCACGTATCCTAGCTATCAGCATAGGATAATATTTTGTTTCATGATCAAACAACATGCAATACTTGCACAACAGGCACGTTGGATTAGTGCAATCACAGGCATAGTGTCCTCGCCCTTCATAATTGTAGCAAATCATCTGTTTGTGGCCTCTACCAGGTCCTCCTCCGCCTCGAACTTGTCCGCGCCCCTGAAATCCTATCTTTTCCATCCCTGCATTCTGTTCAAGGGACCGTGTTTTGGCCTGAACCGTATAGGCGGGAGTTCTATCCATCATCAATTCATAGCTCCTGCAAGTACGCTCATCATGTCCCACCAATTTGCAAAAGTTTCATAACAACTGTTGCGGTGTTTGCACATACTTCTATAACAAGTGACAGTTATTCATGACATGTTTTCCGATTATTTGACATATATCACACCATAAAGCAGACATTGTGCTAGGTCCTGCTTGAGCTTCCAGCCTTAAAGGAATCGATCCTCCTCCTGCAAGGTAATTTGTAAAGACCGGGCAATGGTCTTTGTCATGACCCTGACTCTTGAATTTCAAGCACCATACCTCCTCGCGTACCTCTGGTGGAACTGTCCTGTCCTGCTTTAGACCTTGCATCTCAAGGCACAGATTTTGTAGTTGTGCATGGATCTGCTGAACTCCTAGATTAGGATCTTGCATCAGAGTCTCGTGTAGTCTCATGGAAATCTCCAAGGCCTCTGCCTGAGTTGTTATCTTCTGCTGTGACAGTACACTCCTTAAGTGGGGTAGTAGCGAAGCCACAAACCACTCGCGATGTTGTCCATATGTCAAATTCATATTGGCTTCGCGGATTTGACACTTCAATCTTTGATCCAACTCCCAAGGCATTTTCCCTAGTCACATGGTGATCTCTTTGAATCCCATAATCGACTACGACTCAGACTTAGGCCTGCTAAATTCCCAATTTAGTGCTACTTGGATGTCCGCTACTCTAGCATTCGGGTAATTGTTAGAGTACTTAATGTACCAGGTTAATGCGTGATCTTGCAGAGCACTAACCAGCATCGCCTTCTTTATATGATCATCTGTAACACATTGAGCTTCCCATACAGCCTTAACAACGAACCAGAATTGGTCAGGGTCCTCATTTCCCAAGCCTTTGAACAAAGGCAACTTTACTGTATTCGCCATACTGAATCGTGGTGGAGGTAGAGGTGGTACGGGTGATGTTGGAGGTGATGGTGGTGAAGATGGAGGTGGTGTGGGTGGAGGTGGTATTTGCGAGAATCCTTGTCTTATCAATTGAATATCACTTCACGGCTAGACCTTTGTTATCCCTTCTTCGTCCCTTTGCAGAGGTAAAATCAAGGTGCTATACTCTAGACCCTTATTTCCTTCGCTTCTGTAACTTTTTCCGCTTCGCATAGTCCCAAACATCAAGGTAGATGCATAACCCGTTTTTCACACAACAACATTTTAATCCAATTATTCATAGATTTTACGTACTTACCTCATGGTCCTTTGAAAAAGCATCACTCTGCCTCTCTATAGCTGACTGAGGTTTCGACCACGAATTCAGTAACAAACCCTCCTATGATGCGATCGAGCCAATGGTCTACAGCACGTGCAATCTTATCCTCTGATGCTTCCAATCTTTGCACTTGCTCCAAGGTCCACACAATAGGACCATCAAGTTTCCACATTCCTTGGCTATTAGCTAGCTTTGTGATCCACTCGTATAGCTTAGAAGGAAAGGAGGCAAAAAATATTTCGTGGATCTCTGTATACAGATATTGGTCCAACCACTGTTCCTTTGACAGTCGAAGGTTTTTGTTTTCTTGTGCCGCGAACTATGAGTCCTTTTGTCCAACCAGCCTTCGATTTCTTTCTTAATTGGATTCCAGTGATATAACATCACACATCTCTTATGTAGATTTTGGTCCCAGAAACGAAACCATTTGTTGGCTTGTGGGGGCCTCACCCAGGTTCAGCGTTAGTTAGCCAAACAAATCCCTACACTACTGGCCCTTTCCGCATCAGCCCGTGGAGCGTGGACTAAAGTGTCACCCGAAGTAGTATGGGGGGATGCTAGAACCAAGTTTCTGCACCCTTGAGATGGTTGTGATGTTGGTTTAGTCCAGCTAGACTTTCCTTCATGCAGGTTTCTTAACCCTTCATTCCACCTTTCAGTACCTTTGTAAAAGGGTACAATTGACTTTCACACATCCCTAATCAGGGGTTGAAGTCCTTCCGTGGTTCTAGGGTAGCGAACTGTGATATTTCCCAAACCAGGCTAAGTTTCTTACTTATCTTATTAACAAATCTCAGTTAGCCTCGCATAAACCAATGTTCTTACTTGTGTTCACTTAACCAACACAATTACATATATTCGTGCATCATAAAAGTATTATAAGTGAAATTCATAACCTGCATTACAGATACATAAACATGAAATAAAGACACAGAAATTGTAGAATACTTCTCTTTATTAATAATTCCAGACAATTACAAACTCGACCCATCCTGCACACTCAGTTGCAAGGGTCCGCGCACTTAGCTATGGACTTCTAGGCCTCTGCGCACTCAGCTGCAGAGCCTTTACCTATGTTACGACCCAAGACTTAGACTTCTACTTCAGAGCTATCTCTCATACATCATATCTTCCTTGATTTCTTAATTCTTCTAACTACTTAGAGCTTAGCTCTATTTATACAAACCCATGGTTTGTGGACCATGGGTAGATCTTCTACAGCTGAAATTACATTTCCAAAATAAGGGTGGACAACCCTATGACTCTTTAACGTCTACGCGCTCCGTGACCACGAAATGAGGAGTCTTTACACTTGGATTACAAAATTTTGACCAAAATATGGGTTTTTATCCCCAAAACTACCCTTGGGGGATCCCGCGCCCAACAGGGGTTTGCTAAGAAAAGTTGAATCAGTGATCAATTTACAGTGAAGGGAAGTGGGTACGAGACAGAGAGGTAATGATAGTGGCAGAAGACCAATGATCATGTAGAGAGGTAAAGATAGTGGAAGAAGACCAATGATAATGTAGAGAGGTAAAGTTAGTGGCAGAAGACCAATGATAATGTAGAGAGGTAAATGCAGAAGCTAGAGGGAGCCACACAGAGGCTAGGAGAGACAACACAGAGGCTAGGAGGGTCTGCATCGTCCACAGAGGGGCTGGAGGAGTGACACAGAGGGCCATAGAGGCTATGCAGTGCCTCAAAGGGCTGACAAAAAGGGTTTTGAGGCTGACGCAGAGGCCGGGAGGGTTGATGCAATGCTTCAGTTGTGGTGGAGAGGGTTTTGTGGGGCAGATTTTCTGAATATCTGCTTCTGAATGGGGAGGTATTACTACCAAATTATTTTCTATGTTGGGTGAGCCGGTTTGGCACCCAGTTGTACTCAAGGAAATACTGCAAAATAAAATAACCCTTTGAATTGTTGTGCCAGTTTTCCCAAGTTGGGTTTTTCCGCGGACGAGTTGTCCAAAAATAATGGTGTCACTTGTGTGTTTTCTATTTATTTCAGCTATTGAACTGTATATGGTTGAGACTATATTGCGTTTATTTCAATATTTATATGTTTAAATAAATTGTTCGTAATTAACAAGTAGGATAAATAAACCAGAGAATGCAGATACAATTTCTAATGGGTAATACTTAGAAATTTCAACAATATATCTTCTATTATTTTTCTATGGGAATATCTTTTAATCATTTAGTACCTTTTCTCGATTTCTCTCCCTAAGAACAACATGATTTCTCTCCTCTGTAGAATTTCTGACATCTTAGAATCATTCTCTTATAAGTCATTTCATCATATTCTCCACATTCAAAATAAGGAAGTTGACAAACAAGCCAATATAACTTACCATCTAGAAGACGGGAAACTTAGGATCAATGGCAATCTCATTTGGAAGCATATCCCATGATCAAGGCAATCTTCTTGCTTTATCTCTCCATCACTAAGCAAAATTTGCAAAGGAACAAGGCACAAAGCTTATTCATAGGCAATATCATTTCTAAACATATATAAAGTTGGGAGATTTTTCTCCTTATTGTTAGCAAAGATGAAAAAACTACTCTAATAACCCATGCCTTCCATATTCGTGTGAATCCATTCAAATGGATATCACTACATACAAGAGCCTTCATACGAATAATTGCCTCGTCCTAAGACATGGAACAACTTCACATGAGAGATGGCTTAGAATTAAAGTCAAGCCCCTCACAATATTTCTCACACTCCATCATACTCTGCATCATTGACATTGCTAGTCACCTCCTTCGTTTTTCCATGTCGATGGCTAGGTAGAAAGCATGGGAAATCTTGAATTCTATGAAGTCTCTCATGCATGCTGAGCTCATGCTAAGGATGCGAAATTTGTTTAGCATAGTTAAATTTGATGTAGTTAGGTGGACACAACAGAATCAGGAAAATTTGTGGGACGACTCTGATGCTTTCTCATTCGGGAGACATCCTTCATTTGGTTTATTTCTCTTCCATGTAATTTCGGTTAGTCCTCTTCCAACAAATTCTATTATGACCATAATTCTCACTCTTGAGGGGAAAAGAAATGTGGCGGTACGTAATTATGGAATTCATTGAGGTAGATTTGAAACAACATTATAGAAGGCGAAGTGAAAATTAATGCATAAACTCATACCTAAGCTTGAGAAGATGGAAGTGAGAGTTCAAATTCATGCATCCACTCACTTGAGCTCGAGAAGAAAAAGGACGAATGAGAGCCTTCCTTTCTGATTGTTGTCCATCAAGCCCTAATTCATTTCCCTCACTTGCTTATAACACTAACCCCTCAAATAATAATTGTATCCACTATTTACCTCATCTGACCATAAATTTTCCTCTAAGTTTCTCAAATTTTCTCACCTTCACTATATCTCATCTTCGAGGCAAACTCGAAGTGATTTTGAGCCAAAAGAAACTCACCAGCCACACTGCTTATAGTCTCTAAGTTTGAGCGAGCATAGCGGGTTAGAATCAACTCAAAAGAAGGCATTAAGCATCGAAGGTTTTGTTGGTATTTATCCTTACTTTGCCCCTTGGTGGTTTTTTGGTCATTGCATTGAAGAATCTGACACCTCTCTCAACTCAACCACCCAAAAGGTCTTTGCAAGCATCATCTCCTCAATGGCTCACCACTACCACTTGTGTCTGCACCCACCTCTAGATTGGTACGTGGAAGTCTTTGAACTGCATCAACAAATTCTCGGCATGACATAAACTGTACAAAGTCAACAAATCAATATTTAATGGATGGAGGGTGAGTGGGATGGGATGCGCCTTCAACTTGATGACCTCCAAACTGAGAGGAAAAACGAGGACTTAAGAAGCACAAAAAGTAGCGCTCCTACAAACCAAATGTCAATTGATCCCCCTCATTAAGATATGGAAAATCCATGTAAATGTATTTTGATAAATGGGAAATTTTGTAGAGTCTAAAGTAGTAGAAGTGTAAATTTGGGTACTAGGACATCGAATAACAAAAAATTGCTAGATTATTTGAAGATAATTATTCCTTTCCTCTTAAAACCTCTGGTCATTTCGAACAATATGTAAATTCCCGTGTATCTTGTTGTGACCAAGCACAAACTTAATAGAAAATATTTGATAAAAAAGTAAGAAAACATTCGGTAAAAACCACATAATCATAGTTTTGTCAAATTTTTTCATATTTGTGTAAAAAAAAGAAGTAAATGGTATAATGTTTGTTGTTGATTGTTGATAAACTATTCTTGTTGTTTGCAATTCTAATTTATATGCATTTCTGATTAAAATTATGATGGAAAAGGTTTTAGATGGATTATT
The DNA here is from genome assembly GCA_000404065.3 of Pinus taeda. Classification (NCBI taxonomy): domain Eukaryota; kingdom Viridiplantae; phylum Streptophyta; class Pinopsida; order Pinales; family Pinaceae; genus Pinus; species Pinus taeda. Next base: position 44,051 of record APFE031706577.1, read on the forward strand.
AAGCAAGTGGTGGTGTCCCTAATAAGATTCAAATTCACTTTAAACATGTTTCACTTCACATAGGACAATTAACATGTGTTAGCAATTGGAGCAAGGAACAAACGCTGGGAGAATTTCATAGAATAGATACCCACAACCCCCACCACTATGCCAAAAGAAGCTTCAAGAGTGCTTTATGCTCACTAAAATCTTGTTAGTTTCCATTCTATAGAGGAGCTCCCTTGATGTACAAGAATATTCTAGAACATTTTGTCAAAAAATAGAAACTTAATTTTTTTAAATCCTATAATTATTATTTCTTCCAAGAGCACCCAAGTTACCAAATTCATTGCTTTACAATAATGGAATGATTCCATTATACCATCTAAATTATAAACCATTTAAAACAAAGTAGTCCATGGATAAACAACCTTCTAATAACATATATTGAATATTGATGAAAATTATATTTAAAATAAATCAACAAAAAATAAAAATTTTAAAACCTTAAAATTAAGTAATCATCTATAAATTGTTTATCTCTTTCAATTTATTTTATGAAAATTAATTTAAAAAAAAAATGTAATTATAGATTTCTTTTACGAAATGAATAAGAAGATTGACTAACTCAAATAACTACAATAACATATGAAGAAGAATGGCAGAATATATCAAGTTTTTGGGTTTAGTAAATATTATGTGAAGCCATTCTCATTGGCTGCAACATGGAAGAGTTAAAAGAGACTAAGTAAAGTAATTAAGAATTGAATGGATAAAAAGATACCAAGGTTTTGGATATTTTTTTAATAGAATAAGGATATTTTTTTAATAGAATAATGGAAAGAGTTAGGCATACAGAGATGGCATGGATGGTGTAGTATAGGATGAAAATAAATAAATAAAAATTAAATTAAAAAACATGTAAATATTAAAGAAGTATTTATATTTTAAAAAGGAGTGTAGAAGTTAAAAAGTGTTTTAATAAAGTTTATGGTTAAGGAAATAAATGTATAATGTTTGTTGTTGTTAGTTGATATATTGTTTTCTATATGTGTTTTTGATGTTATAAAAGACCAAAACGAGAGAATTTTCTTTTACTTTTATAAATTAATTTTAAATTATGTTTGCATAGTAAGAACATGAATAAATATTAAAAATTATTAATAATATTAATTTTTTTATACAAAATTGCAATTACACCTAAATCTAGAGAAAATTTATTTTTGCTAGCTATTCTCATTCCCATTCCCATTATCATTGCCCAGTAATAACATATACACATATTCTTCCCACTTGCTTTTATTTAAACAGTAAAATTTCTTGTTAATACAAGGCTTTGTGTAACAAGTCCATGGCATAATTTCCCTGGTCCATATACTATTGGAAAACCAACATACATCTATGGAGCACCAATGATCTATGTGCAAGTGTTAATGGAACAATTGAACCTCTATAACAAATTTTGCACATAATTTCTCATTATAACAGTTTAGGCAGAATGACATCGAGCATAATTTCTATCAACCTTATCTTGACTTTATTTTAGCATTTAATTGTTAGAATGAATGCATTGCTCTACCATGACATAAGTAACATGACAGAAGTAACTTTCAAATTTAAAAGGACAAAAATATAACTTTCATGATATTGAACATAATTTTTATTTGACCTTCTATTAACATTTAATTGTTAAAATGAATGCAATGCCTAACCATAACAAAAATATATTTCAAATAAAAAATGACAAAACTTTAACTTGCATAACATAAAACAATGGAATACCAAAAATATGAACAAGCACATAGCTAATTGTTTCCATTAATATGCTCATTGTTTCCTTGATTTCAGTTTAACGTGTGAAGAAATTATAAGTAGAGAAAAATGACTATCTGTTCATAAAAGATAAAAATTAACATAAAACATCTTCATTTCAAATATTTGAATGGAATATGGTACCATAACTCCATTTGTTCCATATAAATGATAAATGCAATAATTAGATTTTAATGTTACAAAGTTCAAAGTGAATGAAACTGGAAGGACACATATCCTTACTGTAAAATTTGTGTACTGAGCATGATGTTGCACTTGGTTTTGCAATGACTTTAAAGACCCAGAAAACAAACCACAAAAAAATAATAGCTATAAAACTAGAAAAATCCTGAATCTTATGAAACCCTAACTATAAAAACCAATTCTAAGCCTAAAAAAGTTTTCAAAATTAAATATTCATCTCTAATCTCTAAATTGTTTCTCTTTTAATTTATTTTATAAAAATTAATTTAAAAAAATGTAATAAATAATTATAGATTTCTTTTAGGAAATGAATAAGAAGATTGACTAACTCAAATTATATGAAGAAGAATTGCACAATATATCAGGTTTTTGGGTTTCCATAAATATTATGTGAAGCCCTTCTTATTGGTTGCAACATGGAAGAGTTAAAAAAGACTAGTAAGCAATTAAGAATTGAATGGATATAAAGATACCAAGGTTTTGCATTTTTTTTAATAGAATAATGAAAAGAGTTAGGTATACAGAGATGGGATGGATGGTATATTATATAATGGAAACAAATAAAAAAATATGTAAATATTAAAAAAGTATTTATATTTTAAAAAAGAGTGTAGATGTTAAAAAGTGTTCCAAATAAAGCTTATAGTTAAAGGAGTAAATGGTATAACGTTTGTTGTTGTTAGTTGATATATTGTTTTTGATATATGTATTCATATTTCTGATGTATAGAGGACCAAAACCAGAGAATTTTCTTTACTTTCATAAATAATTTTAAAATTATGTTGCATAGTGATAACTGTGGATAAACAAATAAGAAATTGATAATAATATTGATTTTTTTATTATATAAAATTACAATTATACTTGAATCCAGAGAAAAAATATTTTTGCTACCCATTCCAATTCCAATTCCAATTCCAATTCCAATTCTCACAGTATAGACAAATACAAATATTCTTCCCACTTGGTTTCATTTAAAGAGTAAAACTAGTTAATACAAGGCTCTGTGTAACAAGTCCATAGCATAATTTCACTCGTCCATATTCTATTGGAAAACCAACATACATCTATGGAGCACCAATGATCTCTGTGCAAGTGTTAATGGAACAATTGAACGTCTGTAACCAAATTTGCACATAATTTCTTATTATAATAGTTTAGGCAAGATGATATCCAACATAATTTCTATCTAATCTTATCTTGACTTTATTTTAACATTTGATTGTTAGAATGAATGCATTGCTCAACCATGACAGAAGTAACTTTCAAATTTAAAAACACAGAACTATAACTTTCATAATATTGAGCATAATTTTTAATTGACCTTGTATTAACATTTAGTTATTAAAATAAATACATTGCCCAATCATGAGAGGAGTATCTTTCAAATTAAAATGGCAAAACTTTAACTTTCATAACATAAGAAAATAAAATAACACAAATATGATAAGCACACAGCTAATTGTTTCAGTAATATACTCATTGTTTCTTTGAATAATAAGAAACAATGATTTCTGTTTAAGATGTAAAGAAACCATAAGCAGAGAATAATGACTGTCTGTTCATAAAAAATAAAGATTGGGATAAAACACATTCAGTTCAAAAATCTGAATGTAAAATGGTACCAATAACTCCACCTTTTCCATATAAATGATAAATTCAATGATTAGATTAAGAAACTGGCAGGACACATATCCCTACTGTTTGTGCAGGGAACATCATGTTGCACTTGGTTTTGCAGTGACTTTAAAGACCCAGAAAACAAAGAAAACCAAATAAAATAATAGCTATAAAAATCCGGAATCCTATTAAAACCCTAAACCCTATAAACACCAATTCTGAGCATAAGAAAGCTTTCAAATGTACCAGAAATACCAAGTCAATTCCTCTGGTAGATATTTCTATCACGCTATTTTGTATGCATCTTCCTAAATAAAACGTCATTCATCATCTGAAGAAGTGGGAGATTCATCATCTGAAGAAGTGGGAGATTCATCATTTGCAAAATCTTCATCTTCTGAAGAAGCCAGACATCTCTTGCAATTGTCCCTTTGATTTGTTGTTATAAGTACAGTAGCTTGTCCAGAAGATCTGCTTAAAGCCAAAAGTTGCTTTAAAAAGCTCTGTTCATGGACATATTCAGAGCATATTGGTAGAGTAAGCGTCATTGTCTGCAGAGAAGGAGCATTTCTGAGAAGGCAGCCAATCAGAGCAATTTCCTCTTCATCGAACCCTGAAACCCTTATAAGCACCTTCTTGAGGTTCGCCATCAGTGGAAGGGTCAAGCTTCCCGTCACAGGACTTCTTGCCTGTTTTGCCATGAAAAATTTATCTCATAAATCTCTTCTATATAAAAACCGAGATGTCTGAAACATTTAACTTAAAAGATAAAAGCCAGGGATTTACTAAGTACTTACCTCGAAAGAATTGCTTTTTATGGACAGTTCTTCGAGATTGGAAAAAGAGCCCAGAACTGTGAGAGAAGGCACGTGAGTACTCAACCGACTAAGGGTAATTTTTCTCAGAGAGTTCCTGTTAGAAAGACATTCAAGTACATGAAGCTCTGTTGTGGAAAAATGCAGATCCTCGCAAGAATTTAGCTCCAAACTTAACATTGAGGGACAGTTATGTATTGTGACATTCACGAGCTTCGAGCAATTCATTGTCACTGTCAGTGCGTTTTCATAGCGATTTCCACAAAAATAAAAATACTTGAGACTCTGAGCAGAAATTTCCAAATTGTTCAGGCCTACAGGACATGATACAATTCTCAAATCTTCAAGAAGAGGGCATTTTGATGCAAGCTGCTCAAGCATATCATCAATAATGTGGACATATGACAGAATGCAGGTTTTAAGGTATCTGAAACCAGAAAAGTATGAAGGTAGTTTAAATTCAAAATGCATGACCTCCAAAAACGTGAGGTAGTGGCAGGAAAACATAGAAGTTGGAACGTGCAGAGAAACTCGAGCAGTCATTGAGTAGACAACATCCTTTAAAGTAATTTGTTTCACTTTCTTTACAGATGCAGCCCGAACCAATTTCCATGTTAACCGGTCATTCGGTGACCAATACCAATTGTTTACTGAAATTTCCAAACTTTCAAGATCGCCATGATGAAAACACATTATGTTATCAATTACTTTTTCATTGAAGTCGGCATCCAGAAACGTGAGATAGGGTAACGAAGTCCAGAGTGATCGCCATCTGCGTGAAAGAATTGAAGTTCGTACTGCATCTCTTAAAGGAAGCTTTGACAGAATATGAGAGCAGAGTAAACTATCATCCAATGCACTCAATCTGTCCTTTGCCATTGTCAATAACACGATCAATCAATGCACAGCTGTAACACAAACAAGTTTTGCTATACAGAATGAAATTCCAAATACAAATTTATTACTTAAACCCATTTGCTGATGAAGAAAGAAACCATTTCCAGCAAGAGCCCATTTCCAATTCCATCCGCCAAACTTATTTATGCTCCTCAGATCTTTCAATATTTCTTTTCCTTTTGCCCAGTTGCAGGCTTCGACAAAAAATGTTAGACATGGATTGGAGTATATGGTTACAAACCCTCTTTGTCCACACTATTCTTATCTTTATTACACTTTTATCCAGGGCAACAATGTGGATTGTGTAACCATAATAAAATTCCGAATATTAAGATTTTATATTATTTTTAGGAGTTGTAGTGTATTTGTTATACATCTTTGCATATTTTCTGGTTGAATTTGTTCGAAATTCGGTAAGAATTTGTTAGAATTAGAGTGGTGAACTACAATTGGACTATCCAAATGGTTTTTTAGGGTGTTAAATATATATATATATACACACACGACGAAAGGTGTTTTAGGGTGTGGAATCTATATATGCAGCCAAAAATACATTTTAAACAGAGACCAAAAACTGTTTCAACGTATTCCGGCAAAAATCTCCAAAAATTACAATGAGATAACAAATTTTTAAAATTATGTTAGTTTTTTCATATTTAGAGATTGTACGGGGTTTTGTGCATTTATTATGAAGTTAATAAGTGGACAAATTCAACTAATTTTTTATTTAAATTATTATAAAGTTACTAAAATAGGATTCCCTGAATTCTACCCTCATCATCGCATGGACACGTCACAGTTTTGATTCCTTGAAGTATTAGGTATCAATAGGGACCAAGAAAAGTTAGTATATATGGTATAGATGTAACGTAATTTTTTGTAAACATTTTGACTTAATCAAAATTGCATTAAAAATTGAAATAAAAATAAAGATAAAAATTCTACTTTATTATTATTATTATTATTATTAATTTTTGTTGGGTAGTTAAAATAAATTTGACTTGGTCAAGCTATGGTGGTTTTTAAGCTTGAGGTTTATGAGAACCCATGGTATTTGTGTGAAATATAGCATATTTAAAGGGGGGAATTAAACATATATCTTAACTTTGAATCTATAAGCATTGAGAGGAACCAAATCACTTTTCACTATAAAAGAGGTATGAATCTCAAGAGATTTCATGCCTCTTGGTAGATCCTGAGTTAAGATGGAACTAGGTTGGTAAGTTATAAGACAAATAAGGTTTTATTTTGTCACTACTCACATGAGAGATAATGTTGACTCTACTTGTAACATTCTTCCTTTTTATCTTTGGTGTTTTCCTTGGTTAAGAAAGAAATAAGTGAACATGCTAAATTTGACAACAATGGTAATGTATCTAAGGTTAATGTGGAATCATATCTTGTAATATATGCAACAACCCCAAGTCGGGTCACACTACAACCAACTCTGAAAACATAGAATTTCTAGATTTACTCCATACACAAGACTCTTAGTTTCATAATTATAAATTGTGATTTGAAAATATTGATATTCCATGCACATGAACAAAGATGCAAATATAATATATTATACTAACATACAAAATTCATGCATAATGAAGAGAGACATCAAATGCAACATATTTATTAAAATAATAACAACAATATCAGATATAAATTACCCATATTTAACTACATTAAGGCACATACAAGTATAGGACACATGATTATTGTAAAATCACCAATTGGTTGTCGACTGAGGATATTCCTCACAACCTTAAGCTATAGTATTCTAAAATTCTAAAAAATAGGCCACCCCTAGGTTAAGGTGATGACACCACAAGCATGAACAACTACACTCTATCACTCATCCTAGCTCCATCTAGTTCACAGTTTGCTCATTCGCTCAAACATCCCAATCACTAGTTCTCTTTTTCCCCTCAACCCACACAACCCAAAAGGGGATCCTCTCCTCTATAATTGTAGTCTCTCACAACACCTCACCTCTTCTAAGGTAAATACATCAATTTTCCATGTAGTTCAACTATTTGTAATGTCCCCCTTACTAATGTTAGATTACCATATGAATTGGGACAGTGGAATTTCTAACATTTGAGGTTGAACCCCAATGTAGTACATATTTCTATTAGGTTGGTGAGCCAAGATATGTTTGGTTTGTTCCTAAATATGTACATATGTTTTGGGTTCTACATTCTCATGTTTATATATGTTTTGAGGCCATAATTCTTGGGTGATTTTTGGTTGGAGAGCATATGTTGAAAGGTCGGCAAGCCTAGTAAGTGTAATATATAATCACAATCATATTGATAATAAAAAATGCTACCACAGAATGAGTGAGACAAGAGAGATAGGGGGGGACTCCATGAGCAGGAAAGGGGCATAAGGGGTAAGTGAAAGGGGATTAAGCCAAATACTAAAATAATACTAAAGTCATTATTTACATTTTTTATCCCAAATTATTAAGGAGGGGGAATGAATCTAGAAGTGTTGGTAAAGAAACTTCTTAAAGTGCCACTTCTCATTTTTGGCACATGCATATATAGGTTGAGGATAATGGTGTAATTTTGGGAAGCACTCCACATTCTACCTAATGATTATGAACATTGTACTTAATCTAAAGAGAGCTAGAGACTTTGCTACTATGCTACCTTATGGATCCTACGTGGATCTAGGTGTGTACACTTCTCCTTGGGTTTCCTTAGGGAAATAATAGTTCTGGAGGGAGAAGTGTTGGGATAATTTCCCCAGTGTGAGGCCTGGAGGGTGACTAGAGACTTCTAAGGGTAGTTATAACTCCTAGATTCATAGGGCTCTATGACTTCTTAAGTGGCCTATGTTGGAGCCCTATAAAGGTAATGGCATAACTGAAGTGTTTGTAGAAGTAGAGAAGGGGGTCCATGACATTGGATTGTGTAGGTTGATGGGGGATTAAACACTAGAGTTTGGAGTGTTGCTGCTGTTTGATACCTTGGATTATACCTTTTATTGTGTTGACTATGTACCATAACTAGCCTTAGGAATCCTTTTATCTTGGTAGAGTCATAGCCCTAGCTCAAGGGTAACCCATTACCAAGAGCATTGGATCACTCTGGTCTATGGGTGGGTTCAATGTATGAGGTCTATAGTCGGTTGGTGACATTTTCAAAACATAAGTGTTTTTACTTGTGTTTTATATGAATATGTTATATATGTTTTCTTAAATGTTTATTATGTTTTTATGGTCATGTATATGTGCATTCATGGTTGAATGCATTAGGTCTACATGAAAAAGAATAATTATTGCACCAATGACACCTTAGTTGTAGATTTGGACTTGGTTCAGTGACCGAAGTGCAATACAAACTAAAAATAAGAGTATTTAAGTTTGATAGAGCCTAACTAGGAATATTTGGTTATGGTAGTAGAGGATTACTGAGCCATGTTGAACATATTTTTGAATAGTTGTGGTATCAAAGTTGGTGTAAAGGAGCAGTGTGCCCCAATGGGAGCCCAAAGACATAATATTTAGGTATTAGATATCGAGGTTATGTTACTAGGCCTACATGGGCCAAAGTTAACACAATGAAGCAAATCTGCAAAGAAAACATTTCTTGGGGTGGTATGCAAAGTATATGATTAAATTCCCCATGAGGAATTAGGGGCAACTTTGTCGAAAGTTGTGAAATTAAGGCCTTCGAGATAAATCCCCAATTTATATTTTAATTGAATTCAAATTTAGGTCTATAATGGCTGAATTAAAAGTTTCATGTGCAATCATGAACTAAATGGGAAAATGCCCCAAAATTTCAGGGAGAGATTGCCAACAATTAAGGCCAAAGAGGTCGAAGTAGAGCTAGTGGGAAGGAGTTACGATAAAATAGTATAGGGGGAAAATAAGGTAGAAATTTACTTCCAAGAGTTGTAACTCTGCAACCATAACTTATATTAACTTAGATTGGGACACAAGAGAAATCAATAGAAATATCTTGGAAAACAAAAAACAAGCATGGAGCTAGATCTAAAATTTAGATAAAGAAAATTTCAGGAAATTAACAGAAATTTGTTGTAGCATAACAAGAAAACTAGATAAAACTGGTCAAAATTTTCATAGTCCATAACTTTCAACCTGAAACTCAAATTTGGGAAAATTAGTAGTCAATAGAAATATATTAAATAGGAGAATACATCTATCATCCCAAAAAAATGGTTTAGGATAGGAAATTTTGCAGGAATTTAAAAGAAGGTTGTTGGTGACCTACAAGACATAATTAACATGACAACCAGAAGCATGGAAGATGTTTAGGAGTCCTACAATCATTAAGAATAGGTTAGAGTTATGAAAATTTGCATGGATAATGTTGAAACATAGTCAAATGGGGTAAGTAAAAAAAAATAGACTAGGAAGAGACCATGAGGAGTCTCAAAATGGAGGTGGTCAACTATAAGGATGATAATGAAAGGGTTATGAGAAAACAATAAGAAATTAACACTCAAATGTTAAAAATACTAAACAATTTACATATGAGAATGGGCAAGTCATCTACCTCTAGGTAGTCAGAGGAACACGATTCACAAGCTAGAGGAAGGATGTTGGAGATTCAAGGCATTCTACCAATGTTGTTAGGAAGTGGTATCTCTTACAAAGGCATTCCACCAACAGAGCCTATGTTTCGTTAGAATCTAGGAGTAGTCTAAGTGTATCACCAATGAAACAACAAAGAAGGAAACCTAACTTTGATAATTTGCAAGGAGAACTTAGGAATATTAAGCCTCCTACATTTGATGGTGAGCATAATAAAGGAGAGGAGGCTAAATCTTGGTTATTGGAAATGAGAAAGTACCTCCAATTGAATAATTACTCATCCAACATAGAGGCATGAATCAAAATCTACGACTTGAAAGGAAAATCAAATTTTTGGTGGGAATAGCTCAGGGAAGTCAAACACTTGCATAAGAAGAAAATCTCATGGAGACAATTTAAAAGGTACTTTCAAAAGAAACACTTGTTAGAGCATTACTATTAGAGGAAAATGTAAGAGTTCTTTGAACTCAAGCTAGGAAATATGATAATGGAAGAGTATGGTAGGAAATAACTGAATTATTGAGGTATGTTAGCTTTATGAAGGATGAAAAACTAAAAATATAAAGATTTGTAAGTGGATTTCTACCATTTTATGGTGACAAGAATTAAATTTAATGAGCTAAGGAATTTGGATGAATTTATGAAGAAGGAAAATAGGGTACAAATAAAATAGATTTCCATAAAATTTGTGACGACAAGTAAAGAGCCAAGGCAGAGCAAAGGCAGAGTAAAGGCAAAAGGGATTTAAACCTTCAATTTTCTAGAGCAATTCTCAAGAAAATCAATAAATTTAGTCATCTCATAGTGCACCAAAAGGATCTAATTCATTTGGTAGAAGATCTCAAGATTTCAATCCATCAAGTGTTGGAGCTATGAAGGAGAACATATGTACATGGAATACCCTCACAAAGAAGACAAAATGGGGATTGTACAAAAAATTCGAGGAGCTGATAGAGTGGAGGACATGGGTAGAACCATGCCCAATATTTATGCAACATTTCATAATAGGCAGGGTGATCATCAGGCACATATGATTGAAGTTGAAGGTAAGATATATAACCATCCCATTACCATTTTAAATTATTCTAGAGATATTCATAGTTATCTTGATCCTAAAATTGATGATAGATTTAAATTAGAGAGAACCAAGCTTGGCAGGACTTTTTTAGTTCAACTAAATATAGGAGCTAAAAGAAGAATAACCGAACTTGTAAATAAATTTCAAACTAGTATGAATGGGTTGAGCACAATCGCAAATTTGTACATCATACCATTAGGTTCATATGATTGCCTAATTGGTATGGATTAGTTGGAAAAGTACCCTACAATACTAGATTTCTATAGTAAAGCATTTACTTTCCATGATAAAGAAGGACAACAAAGACAAGTACAAGGAATTCCAAGGTCAATCTCTGTCAGAGAAATATTAGGTACGCAATTAAAGAAAATTTTTAGGAAGGGGTGCCAAATATATGTAGCCTACATGGAGGAGGTACGTCTCAAGGATCAAACTCCAAACATTGAATAACATTAGGTACTTAAGGAATTTGAAGACATATTTGTTGAAATCCTAGGTTTAGCACTTAAAAGGGATATTGATTTCTCTATAGATTTGGTACCTGTAGTTTCCCCAGTGTCCATGAACCTGTAACACCCTCCTCCCACATCTACCCAAGTAATTGTCTAACGGGGCTAAACATGTGACGAGAAGTTACTATGATATGATTTGACCTCCTAAGTCACCTTAAGGAAGTGGAACCAACAAAAACACACCATACATACCTTCCACATCAACAAAAAGACTCCCAGGAACCATCCCAACCTCTCAGGTAACCATCCCCTGGGTTCCACTGAGTTTTTAGACCAATTAACCCTTGGATGCTCCCATGATATGGGCATGCATGCATCCAGAAGGCTCTCGACGCTCCCACAACATGGTATGCCATTGTCCAAGGAATTTAATGCTCAATGTTGTGCCTACGTCCCCGAGATTTGAGCCACTTTTTCAAGCCCAGATCCCAGGTCACTACCTAGAACTAATTGACACCTTCAAAACAAAAAGATAACAATGGAATGATGATACAAATGCAATTACTTGAACAAGCCCTTTACTTTACCCCTACTAGCCATGGCAGGGATTTCGTCAAACATGTCACACATATGTAATCTACAGGTGTAAACAACAGATCTGAGCATATGGGTCTCATATTTATCTGAGAATCACTAAGAAGCATTTATCCCTTATATCATTAACTTCTATTTAATCTATTAGCCCACAAATACATTGTTCATTCATCTACAAATCAAAACATGAGGAGAGCCATCCATAACCACTGTCATAATACATGCTTATATGTTAGGGTTCCACCCTAACCCCCTTATTTATGTAATGGGACCACGTCATAGTTAAGAGTCAATAAAGCCCATATTAATAATTGTAAGTGGTTAATAAGGAGAAATAACCTCATATTAATGATGCAAAGGCCAACCCCATATGTGACTACCACGTTCCACTCGACCGTAGACATGGCTGAGCCAAATCTCCCTTCACCCAGTCACCCCCATGCCATATTCCAGGCATGAATGTGGGATCTCATAGAACACATCAATCAAAATCATTCATGGCTTCCAGAGGCCGAACCACCTCAACCCATCAAATAGTGATTCCACCTCACAGCCAAACATCACAACCATCATCTGATTGGTCTCTGCCCAAGCCTTCCAGGGATCCAAAGCGTTTGTTCCAACTCAGCTTCTAGGATTAGTAACCAAGCTCTAGAGAATTTGTCTAACCAAGTCTCCAAGACTAATAACTCAACCCATAGCTTTTTCTAGGCTTCCAGAACATTTTTCCAACCAAGGCTTCTAGGTCTAGTAACTCAACCCACCAAGGGTTTCAAGAGAATTTGTCCAACCCCAGGACTAGTAACTCAACCCAAGTTGTTATAGGGCTTCCAGAACGTTTTTCCAACCAAGGCTCTAGGACTACTAACTCAACCCAAGCCATTATAGGGCTTCCAGAGTGTTTTTCCAACCAAGGATCTAGGAACTAATAACTCAACCCAAGCTAAAGGAGATATGAGAACCAACTAGAAAACAAGAAATGAACCCACAAAACCACGAATATCTAGGAAATGGCAAGGCTAGGCAAATCCACTGTCAATCCAGGCAATCCTCCATACTAGTGACAAATCATGACCAATAAACCACATGCATGTGCCATGCATGTCAAAACTAGTAAGGAAAACATACATGCAACTTGGTACCTGCAAGAAAAACTCATTGTAGTTGTTGATCCTGATGTCCTCTTGCCTTTTCCTACTCTTCCTTTGTCTTCTTGCTCCAAAAATACAAGTATGCCACACTCTCCAAGAGTTCTCCAAGAAAACTCTAAATATCCAAGAGTATGAGAGAGAGAGAATAGAAGAGAGCTCCACCAAAACTGAACTGACCAAGCTTGCCCACTGATCCTTAGAAGATTTTTTTATCAATGAGGCCTCCATTTTCTTCAATTTCAATTATTTTGCTTAATTTTCCTCCTCACATGCCACCCGTGACCTTTCACCTTCCTTTTCTCCTAATTTCCATTATTTTCTAAATAAAATGACAATTAATGCCTCTTGCCTTTCCAAAGCCTTTGCCTTTGCCTTTTCCAATTTCCTTAGCCATAATAAACCGAAGTGAACACCCACTAGGATGTTTTTACCACCATTTAGCTTGGAATACATGTCCTATGACCATGGTATTATATATTTTTACATGGATTTTTAACCAAGTTTATTACAGAAACCACGCAGGATGAACACACTGGAACTTAAAGAATTACAAATGTAGTTAGAGGAATTTTTCAAGAAAGGGTAGATACACCTAAGTGTGTCACCTTGGGGTGCCTTGGTGTTTGTTAAAATGAAAGATGGCACACTAAGGTTGTGTATTTATTTTAGATCATTGAACAAAGTAACAATGAAGAACAAGTATACTTTGCCAAGAAAATGTGACTTGTTTGATTAGCTAAGGGGATATAAAGTTTTCACTAAGATTAATTTGAGATTAGGTTACTATCAGGTAAGAAAGAAGAAAGCATACAATAGCAAGGCAACATTTCAAACTTGATATGGGAATTATGAGGGTTATATCATTTGGGATATCTAATGCATTGGGTGCTTTTATGTGCCTTATGAATGACATTTTCAAAATTTATCTGGATAATTTTGTTAAAATCATTTTGGATGGCATCCCGATGTATTCAAATTCTGAGAAAGAGCATGAAAAACATTTGAGGATGGTGTTGAAGGTATTCAAAGAACATCAACTTTATTCCAAATTGAGTAAGTGTTCATTTGATCGAAGTTAGATTCATTATTTGGGTCATATCATTTTAGAGGAAGGGGTAGCAATAGACCCATAAAATATAAAAGTGGTTAAGGAGTGGCCAACAACCAAAAATATGATAGAGGTTAGCAGGCTATTATAGAAGATTCATTGGGCAGATATAAAAAATAACACATTTGATCACTTCCTTTCAAAAGAAGGGAATGGAATTTGACTGGTATCATAAATGTGAAGAGGCGTTTCAACATTTAAAAATGTTATTGACATGTGCATCAATACTAAGATGATTGATCCAAATGAAGATTTCGTTGTCTGCACCGATGCATAAAAAGAGGGCCTTGGAGGAGAACAAGTATCCCTTGTTATGAAAATATGAATTGTTTGATTAGCTAAGGGGAGCTAAAGTGTTAAGCAAGATTAATTTGATATTAGGCTACTATTTGGTAAGGAAGGAGGCATACATTAACAAGAAAACATTTAAAACTTGATATGCACATTATGAGAGTTATACCATTCGGGATATCTAATGTAGTGGGTGCTTTTATGTGCCTTATAAATGGCATTTGCTAAATTTATTTGGATAAGTTTGTTAACATCATTTTGGATGACATCTTGATGTATTCAAATTTTGAGGAAGAGCATGAACAACATTTGATGATGGTGTTGAAGGTACTCAAAGACCATCAATTTTACGCCAAATTGAGTAAGTGTTCAATTTATCGAAGTTAGATTCATTATTTTAGTCATATCATTTAAGAGGAAGGGGTAACAATATACCCATAAAATATCAAAGTGGTCAAGGAGTGGCCAACAAATAGGTATATGATAGAGGTTAGCAGGCTATTACATAAGATTCATTGAGAGGTTATCAAAAGTAGCACATTTAAGCACTTCCTTGCAAATTTGAGTTGTCTCATAAATGTGAATAGGAGTTTCAACATATAAAAATTTTATTGGCAAGTGCACCAAAGCTACTATAGTCGATCCAAATGAATATTTCGTTGTGTGTAATGATGCATAAAAATAGGGTCTTGGAGGAGTCCTCATGCATAAAGGGCATGTGATATATTATGAATCAAGGAAGCTAAAGGAGAATGTAATAAATTATGCCACAACTGATTAGGAGTCAGAAACCATGGTTATATACCTTAAAAATGTGGAGGCATTACCTCATGGGGAAAATATTTGAATTGAGAATTGACCAAAATGGTTTGAAACACTTGTTTAGACAACCAACTTTAAATGCTAGACAAATTATATTGCTAGAAATTATGGCTGATTATGAATTTGAACTAAAGCACATAAAAGGTAAGGAGAATAATATGTTTGATGCAATTAGTAGAAGGTGCATATAATGTATGCTATAGCCATAAGTGTATGCATATATAATTTGAAAACTATAATCTTAAAGGTTAAATTGATCAACAATACATGCAAATAAAAGGATAATTACAACAAGGTAATTTGTAGCCAAAGGACGATAATTATGAGTTGAGAAAGTATAGAATTCTCATCTACAAAGGTATAATTTATGTGTTAAATTCTTAGGGTTTGAAAAGTATAGTGTTGAATGAGATGCACAAGATACCTTACGTTGGACACCTAGGGTACCAAAAGAAAAATTCAATAGTCAAAAAACAATACTTTTAGCCAGTTATGAAAAGGAGGTGGCTGATTTTATAACCACTTGTGTCGAAATCCAAAAATTTAAGGCTAAACATAGACATCCAATTCATATACGCTAAATTTCCTTTTTAGTGATCAGGTCTCCTAGTCACTTGCATAACAAGGCAAGCCAATCACCATCCTGGGTGTTCAATGACATTTATAAGACAACAAGAAAATACTACTTATGGAGCTTAACACAACTCGTTTCAGTACTTACAATAATCGACTATTGAAAACATAACAAACATACTGCTTACTAGATCTTTACAACACAACTTGATACATTATTTACAATAATATACACACATACACATATGAAAATTTTCTCAAACAACGAATAAAAGGATATAATTCCTGCATAAAAAATAAGGGAATCCAGAGGCTCACACCTCCCCCCTCAAAGTAATACTAGGATTCACCTCCTTCTTAGGAAAAACATAATCCATTGCCAAGTCAAACTTGCATCCAATGTTCAACACTACAATCCTGTGCAACTTGTCCTCTCAGTGAATAGTTACTGGCTCATTGTTCTAGGGCACACTCCCAATGTGCTTATGATTCCATCTGACAATGTTAAAGACCAAAATAAATTCATTCCCTAACCTTCCCTTCTCTACTACACAGTCCCTCAGGAAATCTGGTCACCCCCTTCCGTGCAGTCACACACCTTCCAAGATTCGCGGGCATCCCATTCTCTGCTACAAAGTCCCTTGGGAGACCCCTCCCTTGGCAAGGTTTCCTCATGTCGAAAGGCCCAAAAATCAAGGCATATCCTTGCCTCAAAATAATCATACCGGTCATAGCATGCTCATGGAAATCAATGGACACTATTGGGTACCAGTGTCCCACAATGGCCTTCCTCCCAAATGCTTTACCATCATATTGTTGCATGTTCCAATTCCTTTTACCATTGTTGCTAATTCTTGAAATCAGTTTCAACCACCCAAACTCGGCATTTCCCATGCTTTCATGTACCAAGCACATGATTTCCATTAGATTCAAAATAAGTTGAAATAAGTACAAACCATACCTCATTAGTAGCTCGTCAATAAGGTACACTTAAAATTATGTTTACTTCCTATTACAACAAGTCAAAACTATTTGTTTGACCAAATCATCATGTATAAACATATCACATCCGGTTAGCTCAAAACAAAACCATCATAATCATATATCTCATGTAACCATTATAAACCAGAATCATAGATCTCATGCATAATTAAAACTGAAATAAAATATTTTTACTTATCTTTCAATCAATTCTTTGCTTCTACTTGTATCCTTTGTTCTTTCCGTACAAACACCAGATTAGTTTCCACATCTGGAAAGCACCAAGTACTTATCTTCTCTTAAATCACATAGAAATACACACAGTATACATCATGACACATGCATCCACACACAACGTTAAACACCACAAAATACATACACCTACACTCGATGTACAAAACAACACCTACACCTACATCCACTATACACCACAATGCAATACATACACCTACACCCGGTGTGCAAAAAAACACATACACCTACACCTAGTGTACAAAAAATAGATATATGTACACAAAGTACAACACAAAGAGTACACATGTCACGATACAATGACTACACAATGCACATAATACAGTACCACTTGTACTCAACAAAACATGTACGACATGGACACAATACCACATGTACACAAAAAAATGTATGTCATGCACACATACCACATGTCCAACATTACCACATGTACAAAATGTACACATTACCACTTGAACACAACACCACCCACACAACATGTACACAACATTACATGTACATGCCACCACTTGCACAATATGTACAAAACATCACTTGCACAACGTGTACACAACAGCTCATGTACATGACACCACCTACACAATGTGTACACAACACTACCTACAAAGCATGTACACAACACCACGTGCACACAACACCACTTGTACAACATGTACACAACACCTCATGCACAAAACACCACATGTACATAGCACCACATGTACATGTACACAACACCATATATACAAAACATTGTATGTACAACGTGCACATTGCACCACATGTACACAACACAACATATACAACATGTACACAACACCATGTGTACAAAGCACTGCATATAGTGCGCAACACCATCTATACACAACATCAAATATACCATATGTACACAAACCATTTGTACATAGCGCCACATATACAACATGCACACCATACCAAATTTATGCAAGACCACATGTACAACATGTACACCATATATATAATAGTAGTACTACACATACAAAGACCACACTATCTCTACGAGGAAACCTAGCTTCTAGGGTCTTTCCACTATCCATGCATGTTCCAACATTCCACTGAACTCACTTCTTTCATTCAGCTAATGTATACTTTAGTGTTACCTATCCATAACAAAACAATAGGTGTAGTACAAGAATATATCATCAGATATGATCCATATGATAATAACCTCATAGATATGCTAGGGACACTCTTCCCACTTGATTTCTCATAATACCAGGAACCTCTTTATTATAGGCCATTTTGTCGCATCTGGTCAATAGGCCTAGAAACCAGATCAATCCACATCGGTGGATAGGTTATCATCATTCCTACACAAATACCTAAGCATGAACTTTCTAAAAAGTCTGAGTTTATGGGGTTAACTACTCAAAATCAATGTTTTTAGCCCCAACGCACTCTACCCCTTTAGCCACCTATGTTCAACGTTGTTTTCTCCCTTCTGCACCAATGTTGGTTAGCACTAGTTGCTCCTTGTTGGAGGTGTGTTGATTCTAGAAATTCAAGAAAATTAGAAATATTTTTAAAGCTTCCTCTTCCAAAATATTCCAAGGTTTGTTTTAACCATTTACTATGGATAATAGGCTCGAGTCCTTTTGATCCTATCTTGGAGACTTAACCTCTTATCCATTGAGCTCATCCTCCCATGATAAGTGGATCTCAAGCTCATTATGGTAAATCCTAAACTACCATCCCTCTCCTATAAATTTATTGCCATCCATAATATTAGGGTTGGTTTTTGGATGCTAATCATGCCCTCATGCTGTTGCCTTGAATCTAAGAAAGTCATCATATTTATGCATTAGGGTGACATTGAGGTGTGCTTTGTGACAAGGAAGGACAAATCAACTTGGGGAGATCTCTACAAGATTAACTGCTATTCTTGGTTGTAAACTCTCTCCTATTTCTATTAATACAAAGAGTATCCTATTTTCCTATATGTGTTGTGTTATGTTTACATTCATGTATTTCAATGCCTCGTTGATTCATTGAATAGAGTAGAATTATGCTATGTAGATGTTGTGGGTCCTTGGAGCTTACAAGCTAGGAGGAAAGTAAATCTTATGACAAATTCCAAGTAAGCCTCTTTCCCATTCTTCAATTTCTCTAAGGGAAACTCTATATTCTTTTCTTTTTGTTGTTCTAGACTAGTCCACTAGGTCTAGGGAAGATACTTTTGTCTGCAATCGTAAATTACGCAAAAAAATTGGCGACTCCACTGGGGATAAAACCCAAAATCTCACTTAGACCTTAATTAACTGTAGGAAAAGCCTTCTCTAATCTTGATTTTATTTTTTGTCTCCTAATTTGGTCGGATCTGCATAAGGATTTCCCCTAGTCTAGAGACAAAGCACCATAGTGCACCTTCTCCTTATATGAACCCGCACTGCAAGCATTGGTGCCTCTTTTACACCTGCGATGATCCTTATAAGATGAAAAAAATTGCCTCTTGTTCCTTTCTCTTTGATCTTCCTTGTTCTATATAGTTTTCCTTCTATCCTTGAGTGTATCTTGATCTCTGAAAAGCCTTTGTTTTATTTTGGTTTTAGTAGTCTTTGATAAGAATTTGTTTGGATTTTTCTTTGTTCTTGTCGATTAGGTCATTAGAAAACTTTTGCTTGATCATTGATTTCTTTAAAGAATTGATATTATAATCACCATTCTATATAGTTTATTTTATAAGTGATTTAGCAAGCATCTTAGTTTTCATTTCATTTGGAAATTAAGTGGATTGAAAAGGAAAAATGAGGGTTGAAATTGGAAATTAGAATAGTTGCATTAGGGGAATTTTGTTTGTCGCATTACTCCCTATTCTCTTCCCTCCCATACATAGATTTTCATTGGAAAGAAAATTTCATTTTGTCATCCTAGATTGCATCTTTTGGATATTCAAGTGAAATTCGCGGTGAGCCTTGAAAATTGAAACATAATTTAAGATGAAGTTTAAAATTTATTCAATAAATCTTAAGGAGCATTTGAAGCATTAACGTAAAAATCTATAGTTCTAGGCTAGAGACATGTTCCATCATCTATAAACATAGGAGTTGTCATTTTTTTCCATCATTGCATTCTAGGGGTGAAATCACATTCCATGCATGTATGTATATTAGACCATTCCCCACGTACATGGCACTCCACGCATGAAAATTATATGGGAACGCTCTCATTGTATGATTACAATTAGACAAAACTAAGACAAAATACACTTCCACATACCATCGTGTATATTTTGGAAGTCCACACTAGGTTTCTATCCTCACCTTAGGTAACTGATCGACCGCCTTGTATACGGTGATACACCGAACACAAAATTCAGGGATATTTCTTGCCCATACGTAAATCCTTGGTTCTCTAGGGTGGTATATTGTAGTTCACAATTGCTTGGTAAACCATTTTTCCTAGATTACCCTTTTTGATTTATTTTTTGTTGTTAATTTTTAAAATTTAATAAGCCATGTGGAAGAACAACCCCCTCAACCCCATCATTTGTTAAGGATGCGAAGATTGCATCGTCTTCCACCTGAGGCAACTCATGGATGTCATCAAAAGAACAAAAAGACACAGAATATCGAATATAGTACTTCAAGAGTTACTACTTCTGGTCCTCCACCTGGAATGGATCCACCGAAATCATCCCTTCTTGTGAGTACTTACTTATTCATTTGTTGATAAGTCCAACATAGTAAAAATAGAAGCACTGGAGATTTCATTACTTGAGGTTATTAAACATGACTATATTGAATTAGAGACAACACAACTTGAGGTTATACAACCCTAGGCACCTTAATTACCTACATTTGTTACTTCAAGACCTTATTCTTCTCTTCCTTTGTCTCAAACCCAAACAAAACCTATATATCTTGGACTCAACAGTGAACCATTTCCATCTGGTCTTGTAAGCATGGAAGAGATTCCTTAGGAAGAGCCTCAACCCTCCTATGTTATTCATTTGAGAGGGAATCATCTTTACTAGGCCCATCCTTTTCCTTCTCTTCCTACTCCATCACAAACTCCTTTGTCTGGTTCATTTCCTTTAAAATCACCCTTGAGTTTCCCTCAACAATCTTCTTTGGTACAGTTAACCATGAATGAATATGCTATGGTTTCTCAGCCTATATCTACTACTATGACTGAGACAACCCATGATGCAACTTCATACATGTTTGTAGAATCGACAGAGACACATTTGTATGGTGGCCCGTCTGTCCCACCTGGTTACCAATCATTGTATGGTACCTTCTCTAGAGTAGCATCCAACCCATGGAATTCTCCCATGTCATGTTCTTATAGAATTCTTTCTGGCACTTATTTGATGAGCGCTGCACAATCTACTCTTTCTCCTCCATCTACACCTACAATGGAGTAGCAACCTAGTCCTTATGTAAGTGGGTATGGATACCTACAACAACCAATTCCACTTCATGTTGGTAACCCTCCTCTTGGGGGGGATTTGCCTCCATATTACCCTCCTCTTTCAGCAGGGGGAACCTGTCATCCGAATATTTCCATCTCCTCAATTTTTGTAAACCTACATTTCCCATACAACCTGGTTTGGTTGTGGCTCCATCTCTTATCTCTCAACCCGTTCCATTTGCATCTTAGATTCCTACTCATCAATCTATACCCCAACCTGTTCAAGCTCATTTTAATGTAAGCCAACCTTTGTAGGATGCATCTTTGAATCAACCTATTCTATTGGTATCTAGCGCCTTCCAAGCCCCATTTACCCAACCTCTTTGTTGGGATGGGCTCCCATGGGTCAATTTTGGGGTAAAATCCTAAGTTTTGATGTAAAGTCTCCACGAATTGTGGATGCAGAGATTGTATAAATAGGTGTGTCTTAGTGAGTCTAAGATAAAGATTGAGTTAGTTTTTGAGATCTACCCATGGTCCGCAAACCATGAGATTGTATAAATAGGTGTGTCTTAGTGAGTCTAAGACAGATCTATGTCTATGTTTATCGGTAAAACAAATGTAGTCTTAGAGGGATAGCACAGAGAAGCAAGTCTTAGAAGAGGGAAAGGCTCTGTAGCTGAGTGCGCAGAGGCCTAGAGTAGAGTCCATAGTTGAGTTCACGGACTCCTACACCTAAGTGCGCTGGGAAGTTTTGAGTTTGTAGCCTTACATTGAAGATCAATAAAAAAGACTATTGGAGAAATTCATGGGTTTACTTGTTTACTTCTATTGCTTATGTTTACGATATATATTATGATGAAAGAATTTCTTTATGAATGAATAATGTATTGATGCGCAAATCTATTGGATGAATCTCTTTAATTGAACGCAATGCATTTTAAGTGTTTATGTGAAGCTTATAATACTCTCTGTTAAGTTTATTAAGCACATAAGCACCTCTGTGTAGATTCCGATATGAGATTAGTCTATGATGTGCGTAGTTAATTAACCTATATGTTAAAGGTCCAGATAAGTCGATCATAGGCCTTCGCGGAGGTCTAGGGACCAATTGAAGGAAATTACAGTACTAAGCCCTAAGGGCTTAGAGATATGCGCGAGGGCAGATCTAAGACATAAAAGGGCATCACACTGATCTGTAGGTGCAGAAACTTGATTCCATCATGCCCCCATACTGCTTCGGGTGAGAATTCAGTTCGTGATATGCAGATTGATGCTAAAAGGGTCAGTAGTGTAGGGTTTTGTTTGGCACAACTAACTAAGAACCTGGGTCAGGTCCCCCTAATCCAACAAATGGTTTCGTTGTTGGGACCGAGATCTGCATAAAGAGATGCATGATATCACATCACTAGAATCCAACCAAAAAGAAAATTGAGAAGTGGTTGGATAGGAAGAACCATGAATTCGCAGTGTAGGAGAACAAAAATATGCGCCTAACAAAAGAGCAGTGGTTGGACAAATATGTGTACACAAAAATACACAAGATTTTCTTCTGCACCTTCCTAATCAAGCTATACGAGTGGATAGCTAAGTTGGCAGACAGCCAAGGGAGGTGGAGGCTTGACGGTCCAATAGTGTGGACTCCAGAGCTAGTGTGGAGGTTGGAAGCTTCTGAAGGTAAGATCGTGCGCACTGTTAATCACTGGCTTGATTGGGTTATAGGAGGATTTGTTACAAAATTCACAGTGGACACTTTGGTCAATTACAATGAAGCAAAGAGACACTTCTTCAAGGGACCATGAGGTAAATATTTGAGATCTTTGAATACCTAGATTAAGACACTCTTGTTTTAAAAGTGGGTTATGATGTTGCCTTGATGTTTAGATCTATGAAAATTCTACGAAGCTTTAGAAATCAAGAAAAAATAGGGCTTGAATATAGCCTGTTGATTAGACCTCCTTCAAGTGACAACGAGGGAGCGGTACAAGCCTCACCACGGAGTGCTATCCAATTGATAAGGCAGGGTTTTCCGCAAACACATCATCCATCCACACTACCTTCACCTTCGCCTCAACAACATACACCTTCATCCACACCACCACCACCACCACCGCTGTTCAACATGTCAAATACGATGATGTTGCCAATTTTCAAGGGTGTAGCAAGTGAGGATGCAAATCAGTTTTGGTTTGTTGTGAAGCCATTGTGGACAACACAACAAATTACAGATGATAATATAAAGAAGGCGTATTCGGTTACCACTCTGCATGATCGTGCACTGACATGGTACATTGAGTACTGCACCGATAATTCATTGGCATTATTAAAAGACACTCAGGCTGCTTTGAACAAAGAATTCGGTAAGCCTAAGTCTGACTCGCAATCAGTAATTGGCTTCAAGGAAATCTCGATGAGGGCCAGTGAAACACCCTAGGATTTAGATCAAAGATTGAAGTGTGTGATCCATGAAGCTAATATGTAGCTGACAGATAGTCAACACCATGAATGGTTTATAGCCCCACTCTTGACCCACCTAAGGATTTCTTTATCACAGCAGAAGATAGGGACTCGGGCAAAAGATCTTGAAATCGTGATGAGATTTCATGAAACACCTATTCAGGACGCGTCTTTGGGAGTCCAACAGATTCACTCAAAATTGCAGAACCTCTACTTGGAATTGCAGAGCTTAAAGAAAGAAAAGTAGGCTAGGCTGGAGGAACATGAGGAAGTCTGGTGCCTCAAGTGTAAAAGCCAGGGGTATGATAAGGACCACTGGCCTTTCTTCGCGAATTACATTACAAGGGGAGGACCAAAGCCCCTGAGGCAGGAAGCTCCAGTAGGCCTAAGTGCGGGACCCATGCTATGCTGCACTATTTGTCAAGTGGTTGTAAAACACATAACGGATAATTGTCATTTGCTACAAAATTTTGTGCAGACACTGTTGGGACTCACAATTAACCCATTTTTGACCTTATCCTTTGCCGTATAATTACCCTTTTTACAGTCATAAGCAAAAGCTTTTATTCTAGAATGACATATTAACCCCAAGGTATGAAGTAACCTTCCGCAAGTCTATGTTTAATTGTTTATTTCATATTCGTGAATATCTTTATACTTATCCTTGGAAACGCTAACTAAAATTGTCAAATAATTGCCACAAGCTTGCAAGAGTTATAATGAATAGTTGTTGTAACTCCAGAAACAGCAACTACGCAGTTGCTACAACACCAGAAACAGCAACTACGCAGTTGCTGCAACACCAGCAACAGTAATTACCTAAAAGCAAGCTATTTTGTAAACAGCCACGGACAACAGATGGCAGCCATCTAGAGAGTTGTGACGTGGCATAGCGGAAGTCTAAAGGAAAAGCATACAGTCAGCACAAACAGCATGGGGAAATGGCGAAGGAATATGATGATCCCGAGAAGACAGTTACAATCAGTTATCCGCCGTGTAATAGCTAAAGCTCCAGAAAAAGGATGCACTATCATATTGTTGTAACAGCACTCTGAATTGCTTATTTTTGACAAAACAGGTTAACTGAATAGGCTGTAATATTCTATTGTAATAGATGTCTCCTCTATAAAGAGGAGACATCTACATGAAACGGGGTCAGTAGTCGGTCTGTAACTAAGATTTTGAGAACATCAGCAAGCTTGAGTTCTATTGTAATTAATCCTTTTGGCAGATGAATATAAAATTGGTTTTGAGCACTTAATGCTGTCGTCGTCTTTCTGGGGAATCTTGTGAGAAGGACTGGGCCCACCTTCCTCACAAGATTCACCCATTTACTTTCCTGTTGATTGTGTAGATGTATAGTAAGTTCTTCTCGGTACTCTGTGTGGATTTGACAGCATTACCTCTGGTATTCTTTGCTTTACTAGTACTCTGTTTCATTGCTTTTTGAGTTTGTTTCTCACCGGTGAATGAGAGTGTTGTGTGCAGTAGCAATTCTGATAACAGGGGCAGGTGCTGGACAACCCCATCTGGAGGATAGGGTCCTGATCCTCTGCCAGCAGAACGTTCATTATTTCGTTTCTCAGATTTGTAATTCTAATTAATTGTTTTCATTTTAAAGTACTGTAAGGATATAACGTAAGAAGTGCGTATACTACAGATTTTGATGCTTTTGGACTTTAAGTACATACAGTACGCAGTGCCTTTGAAATAAAAGGACTTTCCCTGGTCGATAATTAATGTGGTACTTGAATGTTTAATTTACAAACAATTCAACTAGCCAACATTTTGGCGCCGTTGCCGGGGAAGGCAACTAAAGAACTCTAAAAGCATTAATGGTTTCTTTCTGGAAATAACAGGTGTATGAGAGGACGCAAGAAACCTAATTTTACGGGCGGCAAAGGAGGAAGGAAGACTTTCATAGACGAAATCATCTCTAAGCCTGAGACATCACAGAGGACAAGTTCCCGGAGACCCCAGATCCAACACTCCTCACAGACAGACCAGCAGACGGAGGAAGTGATAGGACCTGAGAGGAAGCTAGAAGCACCAGAATACTCCGAAGAACCGGAAGAGGAACCCGAAGAAACAGAAGGCACAGAAGACAAGGCGAGCGATTCAGGGAAAATCCCGATGGAGGATAACAGAACAGAAGGGAGAGGGGAAAACTCGCTCTCTACCCTGGAATTCCCTATCGGGGAACTTCCGAGAGGAACGACCCCCATGAAAAATATTCCACTCTCGGCGTTACCCAATTTCCATGGGTTGTCCTCCGAGGATCCAGACGAATTCCTTTTCGAATT
>APFE031706579.1:0-22985 GCA_000404065.3 Pinus taeda
ATAATAAAACATTTAACAAACTACTTCGTTGTTAATGTCTATGTTCAAAACGAAAATGACTCCGTAAAATACGTAAGCAACTGATTATCATTTTGAGGATTCTGATGAATGATTTTCTTATAGAGGTCCACTAAACATTTTTAAAAATCTTCGTAGGTTCAAAAGGTTTGGCATGTTTATCCTCGTTAAAAACCAATCTTATATTATGGCTTCTTAACCTGATCACTTCTCAAAAATCGTTTATCTTTATATATTTATTTAATAATGATCATTCTCACTTAAAATAGTTTATATTATATATTATTTTATTAAATGTTGCAGTAGTAAACTAAAATCTTCCAACCTACACAAAAATAAATGAAGACTAATGCGGGAGCTTCCTAATAATTAAGAAGACCAAGATTTTTTCAATAATATAAAATAAATAAATTATCTAGACATAGGTTGGATATGCTCTTTCCCCATGTAATTTTCAAATTATTGGAAAGAAACAATGTTGTATCACAAAAAATATTTCAATTGTCACAAACAACGAATTTGATTGGGGCAAATTTAGGGTATTCGTAATTTTACAATGCTTCGCCACCCACTTTCTTAGATTTGATCAAACTCAAACATATCAACAATCTAGGCATTGTAATAATCATTCAAATTGTGCTATTTATGATATCATTTAGTTATCGATAACTCATTCAAACTAATGCTATTATATGCTATCAAGTTAGGGATGGAACTCTCACCCAGTGTCATTCATTGAGAAGCAATATTAGTGGCCTAATTCAGAATCAATCTAAAGCTCCAAGTCAATTCAAACCTCCAACTTCTTGTATTACTGGAATACACCCAAATCTAATAAATCGAAGTTTCAAACCTATCCAAACCCAAAGTTAACTTGCAGAAATCTAAAAAATAATAGAAATTCCTGATAAGATTAAACAACTCTTTATTTATGAAATGGCAAAGTAATACATCATTTAGAGCCAAAACTAATTACATCCATACATGGCTCCATGCACACAACCACTGCTCAATGCATCTGGCATAGAAACTCACCTAGGACGACAACTACCACATCATCGTGGTGGATGTGTCCTTGAAATCGTCCAGATTCAGACAATTGTGACCCATGGTGAAAGTGTCAATGTTGAGTTGGTCATGTATAATGAAGTCATCATCACCCTCCTTGAGGAGCCTATGGATGAGTATGAGGTACTTGAGTGCCACAGCCTAATTGTGGGTGCTCTTTAGTCACCTCTTGAGCTCATCCACCTAGGGCAACAACAGGAATCATGAGGTTGAACATGCCAACGAAATGGATTCTACATGTTTATCCTGCATTAGGGACTCCTTATTGCTATTATTATGGCTATTACATGTAGGACATATCTCAATTGAAAATCCTTAAGGTTGATGTACGAGTCTTTATTTGCATTTTGCAGTTTAATTGTATTATCAAATTTTTTCTAATCAATTTTTTTCTTTGGAAAAAAGGAAAATTCATTGGAATTTTACGTCTTTAAATAAGTTATATCACATGAGAATGTTGAAATTAATGGAGAATATGTATTATTGGAGGGATTTTGTTTCACAGTTGTGCGTGTGTCCTAGATTAGGATTAGTTCATATTTTCTAGGTGTTAGTTCTAATTTTCCATATTATGATGTAAAATTATATATTCTGATTTGAATAATGAATTGGTAGAGCATTCTCCACTTTTTGCAGTCTCCAGGTGTAACTTGCTCACTTGAGAGTTGTTAAGTTTTATATTATAAGTTGTCTTCCTTAATTCTAACATGGTATCAGAGCTAGTGAGCCTTAGTGGTTGAACTAAATGCCCTTGGTGGTAGAGAGTGTTTGGGGAGCAGCGGAAGAGTGGAGTTGTGGTGGCTCAAGAAAGGCATTTTTTTCTTCTCTTAGTTTGAAGTAGACAACTTGGTATTTTGGTCTAGTTTACACGCTCGTCAACCAAGATTTGGTCAGGGGTCAGCGCGGGTATGAGGCTCGTTCACGCACTAGTCACCCTTCCCTCATACGAATTTCTAGCAGCGTGCCCAGGAAGTGTGGATTTGATATATGACAACCACACTGCTGCAGAAATAAGATCGGTAGTAGGTAAGTTACCTTTGCCTATGTCCCCTCTAGAGAAAAAGAAAATCATTCAGCGTAGTTCTCGGTTTTCTTGGATTAGTGGCTACCTTTAATTCGACATGGGCATATATCTACAGGTCCACAGATTCATATGGGAGGATGAAAATTATAGTATTCTTAAATCTTATCATGATGAGCCTTGAGGAGGTCATTTTTGGTTGAAAATGCAATAAGAAAATCCTGATTTAATTTTCCCTTGAATTAATTTAGGAGAAAAATTGTAATTCAACATCACAAGGCAACTTGTAGAAGTTGACTAAGCTAATTTGACCTAGTTGGTTCAATTAATTCAAGTTGAGGGTCTAACTTGAGTCATGTAGAGTATCTTCTACTTTATAGGAGCCCTCGTTGAGTTTGTTTTGAGTTGTAATTAATTAATTCATTTAACTGAGTTAAAGACAATTAAAATAGTTCCAACTGTTAGAGGAACTAATAGAAGGTCTACCAGTGGGGTGAAACTTTAGTGTTCAACTAGATAACAGATAATTCATCTACAAATAACTCATGCATGTGTGATCTACAAGTTACCCAGTTGATATTGGAGTTCAAGGGTAGTGTATTATTAGTTGTATAATCATCCAAATTGTACAGGTGGTGCATGCAGTTAGAGGAAGGCCTATGATGGATTGCACAATTCCAATTGAGGAATTTCCCTAATTAATAGGGGATAATTCCCAAAGAAACAATGCAAGGAAATAGGGACTTGGGAAAGCAAAAAATTGGTTAAGTATTGGCCAAGGCTAGTCTAGGAAAGAGTGAGACAGATAGAGATAGTGCAGAGGTTTCTCGGGCTTGAGAAAAGCATTGTAATTTTCTCATATTTTTTTACTAATGAAATATACAAATAGTAGGGGTTTTTAGTTGTGGCTTTCCCTAGGAAATCATTGTGTAATGTGTTGATTGAATTCTTTCTCTTGTATGCTTCATGATTTCTCGATGAGTAGAGTAGATTCAAGTCTTTTGTTTTAGCATGTTACATAAGCAGTTTGAATCTACAAGGAATTTCTACATTTTTTGGATAAAAGAATAGGGCATAAGGTATTACAAATGGATTACTGGCCCACAATATTTAAAAATTCAAAAAAATATGTTCAAAGTTATGATAGTTATAAAACAATAGGACATCCCATTCATTGTGGTGAAATGCATCTCCAAATATTGCTAGCAACAGAACCATTCGAGAAATGGACTATGGATTTCATAGGTCGTATTAATCCTCCATTAAATTAGAAAGTCTTATAATATTCTGGTTTGCACTGATTATGTTACAAAATGGGTGTAGGCGAAGGTTATTCCTAGGAATATAGAAGAGGTAGTCATATATATTTTATTTGAACTCTTCATTCGGTATGGCTTACCTAAAGAAATTTTTACTGATGGGGGATCATAGTTCACCACCCAAAAGGTTTGAACAACATTATAGGATCATGGTATTAAGCACAGGATCACTTCACCGTACCATCTTCAAGCGAATGGGAAGGTTGAAAGCACAAATAAGGTTTTATAACATATCTCAATAAAAATAGTGGCTACTAATTACCAAGATTGGGCCTACAGGCTCCCTGAAGCCGTATGGGCTTATCGCACCACTTGCCGTAACACCATGGGATATTTTCCTCATCAACATGTGTATGGTAAAATCCCCTTTTTCTCAACTGAATTTAAGATTAAGATTCTTCTAACATCGCGAGAAGATCGATTGGACCTCTTAGAAGAAAAAGAAATACTACCTAGACCATATCAACAAACTATATGAGATGCACATGTCTGTTGTTCACCAGACCTCTATAATTTAGCAACAAAGAGCTAGGTGGCATCATCGATTCATTAAGAAGAAAACCTTTTAGAAAGGTGATTGGGTAGTGCTCTACAACTCGATATTCCAATATTTTCTGGGAAAATTACAAATTAGGTGGTTAGGCCCCTATTAGATTGACGAGGTATATGATAATGGAATGGTATGCCTCATTACAATTGATGGATCTACCCTGTCTTTTCTTGCAAATGGTCATTAATTGCATTGATTTGTTGTTACTTTAATATATAATTGGTGTTACCTCGAATTACCATTGTTGTTCCTTTAACTAACAGTTGTTGTTCCCTCAATTAACGGTTGTTGGTATCTCAAGTCATAATTGTTGTTCCCTTAGGTCTTAGCTACTACAAACTCTAAATTCTCTTTTATACATTTGTGCCTCTTGGGACTTGTAATTTACTACGATCCTTTAATTTCTTCTTATCCTTTAATTTGTTATTTGATTGTTTTTATGTTTTATTTCCCACCTTTTTAATTCAATTTTAATTTTAGACACAATTGTCGTTACCTCAAATTACCATGGTTTTTCCATCAAGTAATAATTGTTATTCCCTCAAGTCACAATTGTTGTTCCCTCAAGTCTCATCTACTGACACCTCTAAATTCTCTTTTATACATTTGTGCCTCTTGTGACTTGTTATTTTCTATGATCCTTTAATTTCTCGTTATCCTTTAATTAGTTGTTTGATTATTTTTGTGTTTGATTTTCCACCTTTTTAATTTTCTCTTACTTTAAGATACAATTGTTTTTACCTAGAATTGCCATCATTGTTCCCTCAAGTAACAACTACTGTTCCCTCAAGTCATAATTGTTATTTCCTCAAGTCTTAGCTGATGCAACCCTTAAATTCTCTTTTATAAATTTGTGCCTCTTGGGACTTGTTATTTTCTATGATCCTTTAATTTCCCATTATCCTTTAATTTGTTGTTTGATTTTCCACCTTTTTTATTTTCTTTTACTTTAAGATATAATTGTTATTACCTTGAATTACTATTTTTGTTCCCTCAAGTCAAAAATTGTTGTTCCCTTGGTGGTGAGCACCAGTATTGTAGCAATAATGCGGCAACTCCTGGGATTTCTACTTTACTTTTATCAACCCGGTAGTTCATAACAAACTTAAAAGCGACGGTGCTATATGCACAAGTACTAGTTCTTACTGCAAACTGTCTCTTGGTCAGCTGGTGCAAGATCACTAGGAGCTCAAGCCAACTTCTATGAATTCCAGAAGAAGCTTTATATGTGATGAAAGAAAGGAAAACTTACTCTACAGAGGCTACTCTACTTGCAGAAAGAGAAAGAAGACTGAAATGCAAAGTAAACCTAGCAAACCCTAATTAACCAACTAATCCTATTTTTGCATAAAGAGAGATGATAAACCATGAAATGAATGTTATTACTTAATATAGGAAGAAAACAACATCTACTTAAGCTATTTCTAGAAGGAAATGAGAAAACAACATCTTTTTGGATTTTTATGTATTTTTAGGTGAAATTGTCATGCATGTAATTTATTTGTTTGCGAATGTGGCAGTGATTAGGTGGCGATGGAGGGTGACTTTGGAGTTTGCAGAGGTGTAGGAAGGTGTAGATGGGTCCTAGGAGGTCCCAGGTGGCCTTCTGGAGGCTTTTCCTGCAATCAGACTTCAAAAAGACACCTACAGGAAAATCTATAAGAGGCTACAAGGGATCTACAGGAGGTCTACAGGAGGTTGCCAAGAGTTGTTTTAGAGGGTTTTGAAGGTAGGAAAATGGGTGGAAAGGGTAGCTAATGGCTGGGATTATGTGTTAAGGTGTCTAGGGTTAATCAAGAAGGATTAGGGAAGAGAAATATGGTTGGACTTGTTTAAAGAAAGAGAGGAAAGTTTACGAGAAAAGTTCAGAAAATTAAGGCAAATTTGTGAGGGACTTTGGATGACCTATGGAACATATATCAAAGAGAGATGGTGATGGCTGATTGGCTGACTTATTATGAGTGGAGATGTACTGCCAAAGAAGTGAAAATCAAACACTGAGCTTAAGCAAGCAAAGAAACTAGCTACACCAAAAAATAGAACTTTGCATTAAGCTAAGCTAAATTTTGATCTAGGAAAGTAAATGTTGAACAATGCTATATGGAAAGGAATCATGGAAGGAAATTTATTGTAAAGACAAAAATGAGCATGGTGAAATAAATCTACAGCAAAACATGAACCTTCTAACAAAGTGCAACACTAGAAATCCTATGGAAAAGACAAATTTGTGTTTTTTGTGGCAGTAAGAGAGTCTTGGCCTTAGTTCATGGTCCCAGAGGAGGAAAGGAGGCAAAGGCGCTTTTGATGGCCTTTTTGTATCTTTTTCCTATCACTGTTAAACTTGCTACAACAAACTGAAATGGAAACAACCTTTTAAATTACCAAAAGCAACCTATCCTTAACTAAGAAAGAAATTTATCTAACAACAATTAATTCATAAATTGAAACAAAAAATATAAATAAAAGACAAG
Source organism: Pinus taeda (assembly GCA_000404065.3). Taxonomy (NCBI): domain Eukaryota; kingdom Viridiplantae; phylum Streptophyta; class Pinopsida; order Pinales; family Pinaceae; genus Pinus; species Pinus taeda. The sequence goes on from APFE031706579.1 coordinate 6,448, forward strand.
AGCTGCTTGGATTCTTGGATTGGGCCCTAACCCAAGAGCTTCAGCCCTTTAAGGTGACTCAGTGCTAGCTCAAAAACAATCTCATCTTCATTATTAAAATAATAGTAAGATTACATGAAACCATCCACAAAAGTAAGCTCGAAGTTGAGCAGAGAAAAACTGCAACAAAAGTTTGAAAATTTGACTAATATTCAACAACCTAATGAGGCCCTAGGCCTCTCTACTTATACAACTGAATCTCCCAACAACTTCCTTAAAATCAAGGAGGCTTGGCTCCCAGAACTTGAGATAGAAAGAAGTTATCCTCCACTTGCTTGACTGCCTATTTGGTCCATTGATGTGGCTGCTTGTGCTCCGAGCTCCTTGAAGGAGAATTCGAAGTGGGGAGTCATAAATGAAGGGGACATCCTCCTATAAATCCTCTCCCTTGTTTTCTTTGAATATTTGCTGCCAAATGTTTATTAAATCTTTGACTTTGTCTCCAAAATTGACCAAAAATATACATTAAGCACACATTAGACTTCATGGCATAATGACCAACCCAACTCACTCTATTAGCATAAATATAATAAAAAACATGCAATAAACCAATGAGAATGGTGGATTAAGCTAAGTTAGGAGGCAAAATGAGCCCATATAATTACCCATTTATAGGGCTCATCACTTGGGTTTCAACTGCTTCAGTTTGACCATTAGTTTGGGGATGATAGGTAGTACTTAGTTGGAGTTGGGTGCCTTATAGCTTGAAAAGTTCTTGACAAAATTTGTTGGTGAAAGTCGGGTCATGATCAAACACAATGGAAATTGGCATGCCATGCAGTTTGAAGATTTGGTCCATTAAAGCTTGAGCTACCAAGGTGGGGGTAAATGGGTGGGGTAGAGCACAAAAATGAGCATATTTAGAAAATTTGTCCACAACCACCATGATGTCTGATTTGTTGCCTAACTTTGGGAGACCAGTAATGAAACCCATGGAAGCATCCGTCTAGATGGAGGCAGGGAGTGGAAATGGTTGTAAGGTTCCTGGTAACCTGACTGATTCTCCTTTGAGGCGTTGACACACATCACATTCAGCTACAACATTAAGAATTTCATTTTTCATGCCCATCCAAAAGAAAGAACGACGAGTGCAAGCATAAGTCGTCTGAAAGCCTGCATGCCTTGCAGTGGGAGATGAGTGAAATTCTTTTAAAATGCGGGTTTTGAGGGTGGATGTCGGTGATATAACTATTTGATCCTTGTAGCGAAGAATATCATCATTCCAAGAGTAACCGACTGAGGAATTAGGATCTGATCTCAAGTTATTAATACGTTGGGAGAGAGAGGGGTGTGAAAACCATTCCTTGCGGGCTTCTTCAATCCAATCTAGAATGGGAAGAGAGATTGATAGCAGGGTGTTTCATCCTCAAATTGGTGTGATAAAGCATCAACTACTACATTTTCATGCCCTTTCTTGTAAATTATCTCATAATCATATCACAAAATTTTTGCCCGCCATCTATTTTGCTATGGTGAGGATGGACATTGCTTCAAAAAATATTTGAGGCTTTGATGGTCTATGCAGATTTGGGAATGCCGCCCCAATAAGTATGGTCATCGGGTATCTACTGCATGTAAGATGTCCATGATCTATTTCTCATAGGTAGATTGATCCATATGTTTTCCACTTAGTTGTTGGATAGTGAAATCCAAGGGTCGACCTTCCTGCATTAAGACAACACCAATACTAGTACCAGAAACATCACATTCAATCACAAAAGATTTGGTAAAGTTTGGTAGTTCCAATACTTGAGTGGAACACATGACCTATTTGACAAAAACAAACACCTATTGTGTTGCATCAGTCCAGAGGAATGAATTTTTCTTGAGAAGGTTAGTGAGGGGTCTAACAATGCTATCATAATTGCAGACAAATTTACGATAGTAGCCAGTGAGACCCAAGAATCCCCTAAAACTCTTTAAGGTTTTTGTTTGTGGCCAATCTTGCATTGGATTTATCTTTTTGGGATCAACCCTGACACCATCACAACCCATAATGTGTTCCAAATACTTGACTTCTTCCACACCAAAAGAGCACTTGGACAATTTGACAAATAATTTGTGATTATGGAGCAGTTGCAAGATTAGGTCTACATGTTGAAGATGTTTTTCCTAGGTTAGGTTGTAAATGAGAATGTCATCAAAGAAGAAGAGGACATTTTTTTGGAGATATGGATATGGTTTCAGTAGGTGATTCATGAGGCTTTCAAAAGTAGATGGAGCATTATAGAGACCAAATGGCATGACCAAGAATTCATAATGGTCTTCATGGGTTTAGAAAGCAGTATTGGGAATGTCTCCTTCTTTCATGCATATTTGGTGATAGCCAGAGCGAAGATCGAGCTTGGTAAAGAATTGAGCACCATGTAGTTCATCAAGCAGATCATCAACAACTGGAATAGGGAAATTTTCTTTGACAATGAGCTTGTTGAGGGCCCAAAATTTTGGACACATGCGCCATTCTCAATATTTATTTAGCACCATGACCACTGGTGATGAATAAGGACTGAAGCTAGTACGAATACCACCTACTTGAAGGAGTTCCTTGATGATTTTTTCAATTTCATTCTTTTGGGTGAAAGGATATTGATATGGTGCACATTAGGCAGTTGGAACCCCTGGATGAAAGGGATGTTATGATCATGTTCACCTCTAGAGGGTGGAAGCTATTTGAGTTTGTCAAATACCTGCTGGTGGTATTCTACGACCTGTTTCATCTTAGGATGAATATGAAGAATAGTGGATTAAATGGCCTGGATGGCATTAAACTCAGTGATGACTTCATGATGGCCCTTTTTCAACAACTTTTCCATTCTATGTGAGCTGGTGATAGTAGGAGCACTTGCCTGGAATCCTTGTAGTGTATGAATGTGTTCATTTTTCTTAAAGTTCATATATAACTCCTAGAAATCCATTGTGATCAGACCTAGTGTGCGAAGGAATTTAGCACCCAAGATAATGTCACAACAACCCATATTAATTGCAAACATGTGTCTCTTCATGTGGTATTCTCCCATCTAAATTTTAATATTTTCGCAGTGGCCTTCACATTTCATTGTCCCCCATCAACAATAAGGACTTGGAAATTAGAGACTGCCATTCAAAACAATGAATAGCTTCAGTGACTCACTTATGGATAAAGTTATGAGTGCTTCCACTATCAATCAATACCACTACTGGGCGAAGTTTAAGAAAGCCTCATATTTTGAGAGTTTGGGGAGCATAAATGCCCGCCAAAGCATGTAGAGAGATAATTGGTTCATCTGGCATAGCTGTGAGATCATTTTCATGTTGGGTTTCGTCAGCTTCGTCCTCTAGACCCCCAAAGGGTGGGGCTTCCTTAGATGAGCTTTGATCAGTAACATCAATTTGAAAGAATTTTAGCTCCTTGCATTTATGCCCCGGGGAGTATTTTTCATCACAGCAGTAGTACAATCCTTATTTTATTCATTCAACCATTTCTATTGGAGACACCTTTTGAACCTTAAGTGTTTAGGTAGGGTCCTGAGCCTGGGTGGGACACCCCTTGGCTATGAAATTTGGACGAGTAGACCAGGCAACTAAAGAAAGTTCCATTTTGACAGTCTCTGTGCAAGCGTCTATCCATGTAGGTGTGTGGTGCATCCGAACATGTGCTTGGATGGCTTCTTTGAGACCAATGATAAACACGCCAAGTAAAATTCATCTCCTAGACCTTATGTTTGGATGGCCAATGTCTCAAAGGTTGTAATGTAGTATTTTGTTGTGCTTATCTGTCAGAGCTTAGTAAGATGACCCAAAAAATTAGATTCTCTGTCAAAGCAATCACAAAGGGATTTTGAGAACATGTGCCAAGTTATGTTCCTGGGATAACATTTCACATGCCACTGCCACCATTTCCATCTCTCTTCATCCAAATAAAGGGCTCCCACATGTAGTTTAGTTTGATCATTGCAAATATCGTTCAGAATGAAATATTGTTCCATTTTTTCTACCCATACTTCCAGATTAGAGACATCAAATTTATACGTGTCCAGCTTGGGTGGCCAAGGGTGGGAATGTTGGTGATTTCCATGGAAGTGAATATGATGGCTATATTCTCCTTCGAGGTGGTCATTAATACTATGTGCCTCCTGATGATACCTGGTCATGCTCTTGTTGAATTGTTCAAGTGATTTTGGAATGGCGTCCAGTTGTTCCTTGAATAGATCCAACCTTGTTTCCAGGTGCTCGATATTCTCATTGGCCATGACCTGAGATTTGGTTTTTACCATACACAGATCTCAGTCGCTTGAAGTCACTCTGAAAAATATTGGGACCGCCAGAAAATTGAGGCTGACCAGTGAATGGTACCACTGCAATCAGCTCATTGTCCTAAATCTTATGGGCTAAGTCTCTTGTAAGCATCCTGGGGAGGCCCTAGTTTTTTTTTTTTTTACTCCGAATGGAGTTTTACTCCCTACTAATCAATACTGCAGTGGCCGAATTCTAAAAAAATGGATCATGCCCAATGTCCAGTGAAAATTAGGCCTATACTGTAGCAGCAACAAGCCTCACTCCGTAGAGAGTTGGATCTGCCAATGAAACCCCAACTGCTGAATGTGAGTTGCACTGCAGCGGAAAAACCCCAACTATTGGATCTGATTAGTGCAATGATGACAAAAATCCAATTGTTAGATCTAAATTGTACTGTGGCAGTAGAACCCCAACTGCTGAATCTAATCCGGAAGATAAGATAATGGGTGATCTTTAGAGATTAGATGGAACTATGGTCACAATGGAGTGTTAGGTGCTACAGATCACAATACACATAAGGGTCCAACAATAGTACTTGGCCCAATCTTTTAGGGCACTAACTAAGGAGGATCAACTATACCCTTAGCCGTACTACCTGACTACCCTATCCTACGTGTCAGTAATCTCCCTGAGTGATGTTCTCAGTGTATTGTAGCAACAAGACAGTCGATGAGTTTTTTAAGGCGAGGTTTCAGGTGATCGTAGGGGCCTTTCGATATACCCAAAGGGTACGTGGAAGTCCAGTCCGTGCGTGGTTCTATCTAATGTGCTACTACTGGAAGGGGTACGCACAGGGGTTACAAGGGAGTCCAACAAGCATGATCACCTCTTGTATTTCCTGTGTGCATGCCTCCCCAAATTTGCAAGTTTATGTGCTCAACAAAAGATCTCATGGTTTAAAGACATCTGAACACATCTCTAGCCTAAATTTATTCTTTTTTGCAAAAAATGGAGGTACAATCGGCCCTGGAAAGTGCTCTAATACCACTTGTTATGCTCATGACCTGCGAGAAATTCCAGAATGCCAAACATGCAAAGAAATACAACCTAGAACATAGACTAAAATGAGAAAAAACAACAAGTATTTTATTATTCAGAGATAGATGCAATTTTCACTTGCCTCTTCGAGGGGGAAACCTCCAGCAGAGCAGAGCCCAACTAAAATTAAGAATCCATGATATTTCCCTTCTAACTACGACTATAAATAGCTAAATGACCTTCAACAACCTAACGACTAGTGGTCCTTTGCATAACATGGGTTAACCACTTTATTTATTAATTATGGCCTATTGCAACTAACTGTGGTCCCTTTCTTAAATGTGGGTCAACCATTTACAATTATTAATATAGGTTTTATTGACTCTTTAACTAACTATGCACACTCTAAAAAACATCTCCATCAGTAGCGTAATAGATATATTTGTTCAATCTCAACCATGCAACAATGGAGAAACCATATAAAACAAATCTACAACCATATAAATGAAGTATTTTCCCCTGTAAACAAAAATATATCAGTCATACAACCATGCACCTATCCTATGCTCTATCACTCTTCCATCAAACTTTGAATCTCTACTACAACATGCTCAAAACTTTGATCCAAAATTTTCTACTAGTTTACTTTTTTATAGCTTATGAATATTGTGTATCTTCCATTGATCCATGTGCACTCTTCTATAGTATTATCAACATCTGCTACCTCAATCTCACTCCTCTCAACATTAGCTCTAAAAGAACTATATTAATTATCTCACACAAAAGAACCAACCTCTCCATCATAAAGCTTCCCCCTCTAAATAAAATATCTAAAGTGATTAAAAAATAATAGCACTCAGACACGGAGAGCCAAATGCTCCTATTCATACTCCAATATATTTTCTCCTTGACTTGATATTGCTACTAACTTCAATGAATGATAAATATTCTTCACTTTAGCCACTTTTTAGAAGTTAGTTAACCTTTTTTGACCTTTTAAATCCAAAAAAACCATCAAAAAAACCTAATAAAACATTTGGAGTGTGCACATATTTAGGAGAAATTCAATTCCAAGAAGTATATGCCACTTTGCTTCACAAGAGTAATGTAAGTACTCTATTTTCCTTAACAAGCATAGTGTATACCTATCAAACTTGAAGTTTTCAACCTCTTGCAATGCCTAGGATTCTGATCATTTACCAGACAAGCTCTTCAGTGTAAATGTGAGTGGAGTGCTACTATGATATGACCTGACCTCCAAGTTTCAGTTATGGAAGTGGGGCCAACAAATCGAAAATGTACTGATTCCCATCAAGAGCACTAGATCATCGACGAGTTAGTTCAAAACCTTTGATTACCATATGCTAAGCTAGAAATATTTTTTCTCAAGCCTAAACCCCAACCGCACTCACAACACAACATGCATGTGATTATGAGCCTCTAATCGCATGCATAGGCCTACTTCCATGCGGTTATGACCCAAAAATTCTAGTTTTGTGCCAACGGTTCCAAGATTTGAGCTACTTTTCCAGGCTAGCCTCTAGAACACTACCGAGAATTGCTTGTAACTTTCCAGAATCATACCTAACACGACGAAAATGCTAAACATTCAAGATTGAAGCAAGGACTTGACCTAAACTTCCTAGTACACATTAGACATTTTGTCAAAAATATGGTAAACATATTAGGTAGAGCTCATGAATGCATATCTTATCATAAATCTATAAACTTGATTGAGAATCACCAAGAAGGTTTAATTCCCTCTCAAGTAGCTGCAACAACACTTGTTAGCCCATGCATTCAACAACCATTCAAATACTTATCAAAGCATGAACAAGATCCATAACTAGAGCACATCATAGAACCATGCTTATAACCAACATATAACCATAATATTAACCATAAAAAAATCAACCATAGATTCCACATAATAATAAGTACAAGTGCTCATAAATCACAAGAGGAAAATAGTTCTTATTAACTTATGAAAAATCCAACCAAGTCAAGGAATTCCACGTACCACCCGACCATAGATTGGGTTGAACCAAATATTTCTTTCAATCAATCACCCCCATGCCACATTCCAAGCATGAATGTGGGATATCATGGGATAAACCAAGACATAATCAAACAAGGAGTCCAAAGGTTGATCCACCTCCACTCTCAATCTACCATGATCTCGCCTAAATTGGTCCCGAGACCACACAACCAAACAAAGCTTGGATGTCTCATAATTTCTTCACCATATCATGAGGAATTTTCTTTCCTCCGCCCACCTGTAGAGGGCTTCTCGAAGAAAACCATGTCCACCCCCAACCCTTCGGAATTTTCTCGAGACCACCTCACCTAGTTCCAAAATCTTTCAGTAATCCAAATCTCAACCAAGAATGAATCCCATCACACCATGGCTATTCAAAAAATAGCAATTCAAGGTTGAAACCAATGTCAAAAGAAGAAAACCTCATGCCAATGACAACAAATGAACCAAATAAAAAAATACATGTACCATGCATTCACACCTCAGCTAGGAAATCACACATGTAACCTATTACTTTCAAAATCCTCCTATTGAAGTTGTTGATCCAACCTTCCCCTTCCTTTCCTTCACTTTTTTTTGCTTGTCCTTTTCCAAATCTAAGTCAATGCCAAAATGATCCAACAATTCTCTAAGTGTGTAAGAGTGTATGAGACATAAAATGAAAGAAGAGAGCTAAAACTGAACTAAAAAAAATATAAAATAACAAAAGTTGTGAACCGTTTCTCTAATCCCTTTTATTATTGGTGTCTCCTTTTTCTTCATTTTCCATCTAATTTATTAGCATGCAAATTTTTGTCTCTTCACCTTCCTTTTCTCCTATTTTCCTTTATTTCTCATAAATAAATGCCAATTATTTCCTCTTTTCCTTTGTCAATGCTTTTTCTAATTTCCATAGCCATAAATAATCCAAAAGTTATGCACCATAAATTATTTTCCCAACATTGACCTTGGAGTATGTGTAACATGCTGGTCTTATTTTGCCTTTATTATCCTTTGTTACATGAAACTTTAACCCGAGGTTGTTATAAACCCCTCCCCCTTGGGGGAACATTGCCTTTAGTGTTCTATGACACCTATGACCAACAAAACCACTGAAAACAAAACATATTGTTCATGGATCTTTGTAATGCAGCTAGTTGCAGTATTTACAATAAAATCCTACTGAAAATAAAAACAAACATACTGCTTATTTGAACTTTATAATACAACTCATTATGGTATTTACATCCATGTACACACACACAAACACGCACAAAAAAAAAAAAAGTATTTTATTGAAACAACAAATAACGAAGGATACAAATCCTGCATTTGATCAACTATCTCCCATGTAGCTTCATCGGGCCCAAAGTGATTCCACTACACTTTAGCTTGCTCTATTGCTCGGTTCCGGAGCATGAACTATTTTTTCTGAAATATGCATTGTGGTTCTAGCTGGAATTCTCCATCTAGTTCAACTTGCAATAATGACCAATCAATCATATGATCAATATCCTGCACATATATCTTAAGTAATGAAAATGGAAAACATCATGGACTTTCACTGTTGATGGTAGTGCAAGTCAAACACCTCCAAAGCATACTGTCTCTATGATGAAGTTAATAAAAAGTTTGTTGTATCTAGAGATGTAATCTTTCTTGAATCTTCCAAAGCTAACAATGTTGTTGAGCAGCAACTTGATCGCTTGGATGGATTCACAAATGAAAAATCATTTTAAGAATTTGATAATTAGATTCCACATCTTAAATGGGGGATTCCTATACTAGATCAACCTATGGAATCTTCTTCTGAAGCACTCTCTACCCCACATGAAACTCCAACCACTGATGATACTTTGAGTGATGTGATTGACAGAATTGGGAGACTCAATCTTGATTCAGTCCCAACTCAATCAACTGAGCATCCTGGACCATCTCAGAAAGGTCCCCCAAAGTGGCTGACAAAGACACTTGAAAGTGTTCATCTTGATGAGGTTGGAAAGACAGGAACAAGAAATTCAACAAGGCAAAATGGAGGTGATGTAGATGATTCTAATTCGCCTGTTGATATGGATGTTTCTTATGATTGTGAATTGAATTTGTCTACAGATTTTGAACCAACTTCCTTCAAAGAAGCCGCTTCTCATGATGAATGGAAAGAAGCGATGCAAAAGGAGTATGATGCCTTGATAAATAATGATACTTGGAAGCTGGTTGATCATCCTTTGGGAACCAAACCAATTGCTACAAGTGAGTCTACAAGAACAAGTATAAAGTTGATGGCTCACTTGACAAGCACAAAGCCAAGCTTGTGGAAAAAGGTTTTGCATAGAAGTAAGGGGTTGACTATGAGGAGACATTTGCCCCCACGGCAAAATGGGTTACCATCAGGGCACTCTTTTCCCTAACAACTCAGAATGGTTGGAAAGTCCATCAAATGGATGTAAAAACTTCTTTCTTGAATGGAGATCTAAAAGAGAATGTTTTTATGTCCCAGCCTAAAAGATTTGTTATGAAATGACATGAACATAAAGTATGCAACCTTGTGAAATTCTTATATGGCCTCAAGCAAGCACCGTGAGCTTGGTATGAAACATTAACTGAGAATCTTTTGAAACTCAATTTCAAACATTATGATCTTGATGATGCAACTTTGTTTGTCAATAAAGTTGGAAAAATAGTTGTACATCTTGTGGTATATAAGGATGATCTTATGATGACAGGGAACAGTGAGAGCTACATTGCATCCATAAAGAAGGAATTGATGAAAGGTTTTGAAATGACAGATTTGGGCTATGTTCATTACTATCTTGGTACTGAATTAACTCAACATCCAAAGTCTATATTCCTTTCTCAAAAGAAGTACATTGGAGATCTGTTGAACAGGTTTGGCATGGCTGAATGCAATCCTCTAACTAATCAAATGGAATAAAACTTAAAGCTCACATCCATTGAAGGAAAAGAATTTGAGGATGCAAGAAAGTATAGACAACTTGTAGAAAGTCTCAACTACCTGACTACTACCAGACCAAACATTTCTTTTGCTGTTGGAATCCTCTCCAGGTTTATGCAAAAGCCTTGTGAGGGAAATTGGTCTACTACAAAAAGAGTTCTAAAGTACTTGAAGGGAACTCAAGGCTTTGGGCTCAAGTATAAAGAGGTGGGCGACTTTAGCTTGATTAGATACTTTGATTCAGACTTTGATGGAGACAAAGAAACTGGGGTATCTACTTTTGGTTATGCTATGAGTCTTGGATCAAGAGTTGTCTCCTGGAGATCATGCAAACAATCGGTTCCAATAGATTCAACAACAGAGGCAGAATATGTGGTAGCAGCTGACGCAACAAAAGAAATTATGTGGCTTAGGAAAATCTTGGAATATTTGCAGGTAAAACAAGTATATTTGACTCCACTCATGATTGAAAAAACATCTGCAATAAAGTTTGCCAAGAACTCAAAGTTCCATGATCGAACAAAGCACATCAATACAAAATACCATCTGATTCAACATCATGTTGAGGCCAAGACAATCCATCGACGCCATTGTTCCACTAATGAGAAGATTGCAGACATCTTCACCAAAGCACTTGGAAGAGAAAATATTGAAAGATTTAGAATGATGCTTGGACTCACCAACATCCCTTCAGATTAAGGGGGGAATGTTGACACCTAATCATGGGGATTGGGTGAATAATTGTAAATAGTGTAAATAATAAATAATGGAAAAGGAAGAGTCATCGGAAGATGAAACCAAAGAGTCACTCCCTCATGTATATAACTATGAGCAATCTAATGAATAAACATATTTCATTTGAGGAGTTACCTCCTGGCCTGACAAGGCCAAGAATTTTTCTGTAGTATAAATTAAATAAATCACATGCACTAGATATGGTCTTTTAAATGTAATTTTCAAGTTATTGAAAATAAAAAGTGTTGTATTATAAAAATTAAAAATAAATGTTGTATTATAAAAATTAATTTCAATGTTACATATAACAAATTTGATTGGGGCAATCACAAATTTTGGAAATTGACGATGTTATTCTGCAATTCTTCCCGACCCACAGTTTTAGAGTTGATAAACCCCAACCGATCAACAACTTGGGCATTTTAATTGTCATTCAAACTGTGCCATTATATCTATGACATCATTTGGTTATCATAACTCATTCAAACTAACACAATTATATTTCTAATATCTAGGGTTTGTAGATTTTGTGGGGATGATATTGAATATGAGATGCCAGAAATTGCTCCACAATAGTCATTTTTGAATATCTACCTTTCAAGTCTACATCAAGACCCATCATCACCACAAAGGTCAACAGGGGTTCAATATAAGCAAAAGAGAAATGGTGTAATAAATATGGAGAGTGATCAATATAATGTACTAACCATGAGAGGATGAAATATTAATGGAGGTGAAATCAAATTATTTGATATTTTTAATTAAATTATGCTAATGTTTTAATTGATTAAATAATTATTTTTTTTATTATAAATACATAACTTATAAAATGTTTATAATTTTAAATAGTGATATATATAATTATTAATTAATATATGTTTAACTAATATATTAATATTATTAAATAATTTAAAATGTATTAATGTATTTAATAATAGATTAACAAATTATTTGATTTAGGTAAATTAATTAATGAAAGTATTGATTAATGTGTTTAAATATTTATTTGAAAATATATTTATAGTGAAAGTATTAATTAATATGTTTAATTATTAATTTCATTATATGTCTTTTAAATTATTTGTAATATCATTAGTCTTTTAGTAAAATTTCACTACTTCGATAGTTGTTGTCATTATAAGCTTGGTTCTAACAATTTGATTTGACCATAATTTGGCATCAAGTTAGGGATGGAACTCCCATCTGGTGTCATTCATTGCGAAACAATAATAGTTCCCTAATTCCGAAGCAATCCAAATCCAAAGCTCCAAATCGATCAAAATCTCCAACTTCTTGTATTCTTGGAATATGCCCAAATCCAATAAATTGAAGTTTCCAATCTATCTAAACCCTAAGTTAACTTGTTGCATTACAGAAATCCAAAAAATAACAAGTCTTGCTCCCCATCGAGTTTCAAATCAAGACCTTCAAGATAGCAGTTCAGTTGGGGATGAGCTTATCAGAAGCCCAAAAGCACAGAATGGACCAGTTAAATGAACTATATGAAATAAGACAAGATGCAGTTCTGAGGACCGATCTAGTTCAACACCAAAGGACCAAATGGCATGATCGATTTATCAAAGAAAAGAAGTTTCAAAAAGGAGATTGGGCGCTACTATTTGATTCAAAGTTTAAAGATTTCAAAGGGAAATTTCAAACTCATTGGCTTGGGCCATATGAGATTGATGAAGTCTTTAGTAATGGAGCAGTCCAAATCAAGACAATTGATGAGTTCCGAACTCCTCTTATTGTGAATGGCCACCGCTTGAAGATCTATCATAAGCCACTCTCAAAAGAGGACTTTGTCAAAATATTTCAAGAAAATTCTGCAATGATGCTAGTGGAGAAGAATCCTTCTCCTCCATCAGCCTAATCTCTATTTCTTTCTGATTTGAAAAAAAAAAAAAGGGAAAAAAAAGGGAAAAAAAAAAAGGAAGAAAAAAAGAAGAAGAGAAAAATGTGTATAAGCCTGAAAACCAATCTTGGATTGGCAGTCTTATGTAGAAAATATAAGGTGAAAATCAGGGTCATCTGACACTTTATATTTTCCAAAAAAAAAAAAATCTCTCTTTCCACCATCATTCCATCTTCATTTCATTCCGCTTCACTCCATATTCCATTTCACTTCATTTCACTTCATTCATTTTTCACTTCATTCATTCCATCTCATCTCCACCAATAAAGTCCATCTCAGGACTATTCCATTCAAATAAGTTGTTCTAATCATCTTTGTGCAGGCAGAAAAGTATTGTTGCAGATTCCGTAGCTCATACCGAGTTTCCGCAACCAATACACTCTGTCCCTGCAAACAAAGCAATTCTGTGTCCAAAAGAAAAATTTTCAGAGGTATCATCATCAAAAGAGCAGCAAGGATACCTAGCACCTACAAGGCCAAAAAGCAATCAAAAGTTAGCCACCATAATCAACAAGGGAATCAGATGCAAATATATAAAGGTATGTTCCAAAATTTATAATCAACAGTTTAATATCATTTTTTCATAGTTTTCAAATCGTGGTAGGAGTCACTTAATGTAATGATTGACAAGATTAACCCACTCCTCGTCCAAAATCACGCCTCATCCACCTCATCACCCTCCTAACAGTTTCCTAATCCCTATTTGATTCGAACTTAATACGAGCTGCTCTTCCATTAATCATCCGTACCTCAGTGACGTATACCGATGTACCACGGCTCTCCATACAATCATTTCCGCAGCCAAGTGTATGCAGCCACTCACAGCTTATAGATTTGACCGTTGCACCTGCATGCATAAAACTTATAGCCGTATACCACTGGTTCCATTCCCATTTTCATACACCACTCTCGTTCATCGTAAAATCCCTCTCTGTTTTTCCTCACCTCGCTGTTCAAAACCCCAATCACAAGTTCTGCACCTCACTGTTCATTACATTACGGTTACTCTGTACAACCGTAATTCCCCTGTTTTCCCGTAGAGTATTCTCCTCAAGCATTCATATCCCATTGTCTGAATTTTAAGTACAGTTGAGAACCGAGAATGGGAAAATTATTAAGAGCAGAATCGGAGGGTTCAAAGTTTTTAGAGGGTTACCCACAGGTCAAAGAAGCACTGCAAAAAGCCGAATGGCTGAAGTTCATTCAAAAATTTAATGGGTACCATAAGGAAGTGACAAAGGCATTTGCCCGGTTGTTTGATGGAAAAACCGTGGAGGTAGGTGACTTGCAGTTCACCATAACAGAGAGTACCCTGGCCACAGCAACCGATTTACCTCAAACAGGAGAACGCTAGTTCAAAAATAGGACAGTTGAAGATCAAGAATGGATAAAAATACTTAAGAATTCAGGTATGGATACTTCCATTTTCACCAAGGGTATCCCTGTACGTGTCATTAAGGAGGAATGGACTTCATTACTGCTTCTTGTTCAAAAAATTTTAACATGTGAAGGCCGTTTTGGTGTCATGTATATATACCATACAAGACTCATGATGCATTTTATGGAAGACCGAGCTATCAATCTACCTTGTTTCTTATTTTCTAGTTTAAAGAAAATGTGTACCACTGTTCAGAAAAATGTGGGAAACATTGAACCCCATTTGTATCACCATAGGCTTATTAAGATTTTAATTGAGGAACAGTTGAAAATTAAAAAGCATACATGGGAGAAGTTTCTCATCAGGAACCATTTTCAAGAGGTAGCTGAAGCCTCTAGTAGCTCTCCTAGAATACCAAAAAGAAATAGGAGAGGAGGAAAAGAAATTATTGACCAGGAAACTGTTGAAAAAAATGCCAAAAAGACTGCTCAAGCAACTGCCCGAGAGGAAAGGAAAAAGGGAGTCAACATTAAAAGACAAAAGGGGGATAAAGGGAAAGCCATTTTACAAGAATCATTCCCTTCACCTGAACCCTCAATTGAAGAAGAATCCCAAACACTAGCTGACAGACTAGTACAACTTCAAACCACTGCCCTCTCAAAGAGAAAACAAAAAGAGAAACATAGTGCCCAGCAAGAGAGCACTAATGTACAAGTAAGGAGAAGCAGTAGGTTGAAGGGAAAAATGAGTATGACCAAAGGGAAACAGTCCCATTTTGTTGACTTAGGCACACCTGAGAAGACCCCAATTCAGTTAGATGTTGAGCCAAGTCCTCCACGAGAGGAAAGCCCCTTCCAACAAGAAAGAGAAGGCAATTTTCAAGAATTTGAGTTCAGACCAAGACAAACACCTGACATAGACCCTGATTAGTAGAAAGCATATGATTACTTGGAGACTTTAGAGCAATCTGCTGCCGGTCCAAGTAATATAGTACCTCATGATGAACAAGTCAAATCTCTAAAACAAGAGGTATTTGAGCTGGAAGTCTTGAACTGGCACATTAAGCAAGAGAATGAAGCCTTAAAAGAACAAAGCAAAGTGGACAAAATGGTCCATGACAATACAATGCTTCACTTGGGTCTTTGGCAGAAAAAGAATAGAAAATTGAAGAAGAAATGCAAGAAATTAAGCAGGGCCTTGATTAATTTGAGGTTTAGATGTTTGGTTACGAAACAAAGAAGAGTAAATTTGGCAACGAGAAGAAAGAGGAGAAGGTTGGATGTCTTGGCAGAGGCATATGAACATATAAACTGAGAAATCATGACAAGTTTTCGTTGCATGAGGACATGCAACACCTTCACAGTGGGGGTATGTTGGGTCTCAAACCCATCCTCCCAACAGCCTTTTCCTACTCATTTCCTTCTTTTGTCATCATTTCCTTCATCAACTTGTTCAATTCATTGCATTATAGGACTTTTAAACATGATTTGCTAACTGTGCTAATGGTTGACTGTTGGTTTAGATTTTTGGTTCAAGTGCTGCAATTCCGCAGTTGTTACAGGTTTCCGTAGCCGATCTCTGATTCCGCAGTCGATCCCAGATTCCGCAGCTATTTTCTTGTTTGATATGATCCAGGTTTCTTCCAGAGAAAAGAGCCACATGGGCAAGTTTGTATGACTGTGTACATGGTACGTGTGCTATCAGCTCAACCAAACTGGCCGACGACACCCCTGGTCAACGCGGAGATAGCTCTGGTCAAATGGCAAGGTTGCAAACGGTGGCACGGCTCTGCGTGTTCGGTTGGAGCACGTAAGTCATAGCTACCTTCTCCTTTAGCCACGAAGATTGCAGGGGACAAGGATCCAACACCAAATTTATTAAACCATGATGACCGTTCCCTAGATCCATGCTCAGTGCTGCTGAACGTGTCCTTTTCCTAGCTGTTAGTTAGCCTAGTTTACGCACAGGACAATTGATGTTCTTGCTATAAATAAAGCGTTTCCACACGCTGAATAGTCAGTATGATTTAGTTAATATTTTGCTGCTATAAACTCTGTTTTGAAGACCTTTTTATAAAGCGTTTTACGCTTCCCACTGTGTTTATTATGCGTTGATTTAATTCAGAAGAAGACAGTTCTGTTTCTATCCATGTAGCTGATCTTTTAATTGGTTGAAGTGGATGGAGGGCCCCTGTCTGCTACAACCATTGTACAGTAGCCTTTGAATTTACTTTCCTGCATTTCTTTTT